>LN891049.1:75065-94699 GCA_900010015.1 Tuber aestivum
GTAGAGTGATTTCCTCCCACTGACAATGGCTGCAAATTCTACTATTGAGTTAGTATAGCTGTGTTGTTAAAAAATATGGTGTTTTCAGAAATATGCATTTTTTTATATGGTTGCGTGCCAAACAGGGCCTAATTTACCTTCCGAAAACGGATCTGCAATAGCTGCGCTATGGCCACTACCACACCCACAACACCCGCACTTCAATTTAACGGCGCGTGCCGGCAGTCGAGCAAGCATGCGGGTGAGCAACGGCGGAAAGGGAAAACTGCAACGTCAGGCGAGACACACGCCTTCTCACTCGACTAGAAAAAAGACACACCTGGAATAATAGCGTATTCTACAGCCTGGCGAGCAACCTTCATGGCGGGTCATACACTCGGATACTAGCCACTACTACAATTGTGGCTGAAGTTCAACCCATTGTATTTCTCGAACTCGCGTATGGCTAGCTATGCTGTGGGGTGCGATATAGATGTGAAACAAATTGGATCATAACTACACCTAATCGAGCTTCCACTGCAACGAGTATAGTCCAACCTCTTTCAGGTATAGAATATATATTCACGACAAATGGGTTTCTATCGGTCAGTCAGAAATACCGGGGATATTTCCTTTCGTGAAGTATATAGGAAACGTGGCTGGATGCCGGTATACTCGCTTCTACTTAAGGGCAATAGGAGGGCCACAAAAGGACCAATAGAGGTTGGCATAGTCTAAAGGGTGAAGAGCACATGTATAGATGCGGGCCTAATTGCTAGCGAGGCAAGGGAGTGTCCGCGAAAAATGGGTAAGCTAAGACATGAAGGGGGATGTGGTGACATGATGAAGAGCAGGAAATCCATCACGTTACAGGAACCTCAAACTATCCTAGCATAAATCCGGTATCCCTAACCCATGTCCACCGCCAAATCGTTCCGTTTACAGTGTCCCATACCTGAAATATTCTATATCGAGCATGTATATACGAGCTTTCCAAACGCCGAAGGATTGTGGTGAGAAAGGTAGAACGCTACGCGCATCCGTAGGTGTGTTTTAGCAGGTTCCCTTATTCTAGCTGCCGTCCAGGAACCGGACAGACATGCATGACAGCTATCATGAGTATTCTTTTACTTGGATGGGTGGGAGTAAGCCGAAGTGAATAAGCCCTGCCCAGCCCTAGCTTGGCTCGTAGGGGAAAATTTAGTAGAAAAAAGGGGGGAGGATACATAGGTGGTGGGGGGGTTCCCCGCATGGACCGGACTGTCTAGCCCGGGGTTTCTGGGTAGCGTGGGGTGGGAATTGGGACTCGTGAAGAAATGATGTTGGAATGAGATATTTTGGTAGGTGTCATACCAGTCTTGAAGGAGGTTTTTATGTGCGATAATTATGTCTACGGTGCTGCTATCATATCAGCTGAGAGAGAGAAAGAGGCACCTTATGCCCCCACTAATTCTACCGGGAAGGAGGGCTATTTCAGAGCTCATCTTGCATATGTTTAAAATGTAGGGTATAGCACAATCTTAATAACTCTGTACGAAAATACAATGCAGTAGAAAGATGGTACTGTGGGTATGCTAAGCGAGGAGGGGTGTAGAATGAAGGTAGATTGGTAGGTATTCTGATCCTTAATTCTCCTAAGCAAGGTGGGTGGTAACCACTATATATGCAGGTGTGCAACCATTGTGTAAATAAGAGAAAATAATGGGAAAAACATAAGTGCAAACATGTTTGACTCTGAAAGCCTGCTAAGGAAATCCCAATAAATATAAGGAAATCTAATATGGTGTAAGGGAATAATTATGAAATAATTATGAATTAAATGACTGTTAATGGTACATAAAAGATGTATAAAAGTAAGGAAATATCCCAAGCACCAGATAAGAAATCCACAAGTAATATTCCTAATCATTATCATGAAATATTAATGAAATATATGTAATATATGCCCTAGCTGTAGTAATGTCTGCGTTTTAAGAAATAACACCAAGTAGAGGAACATTGGATATCATCACAGAAAATATACATATGAAACGAATCAGAAATTTCAACAGCATATATCTCTCCCATATCGCAGCGCATTCAAATACATTTAGTTACAACCCGGATTCTTGCACTACCTTTGGTGCAACACACAATAAAATGGATTATCCCAGAAACAGAATATTGGTGCTGCATGCCAGAACTGGACGCAACAGCGATGGAGGGGTCGTCCCTAATTTTAGTGGAACTTGGGAAAAGTGGAACGGGGGTGGATTGGATGAGGGAGCTGGCAGATTAACTGTGATATCACGTAGAAGGGTTGGTGACTTATTTTGGCCTTGATCAAGATCCCTCTACTGTGCTCTCCAGGTGAGAGGAAACGTCTCGCGACAAAAATATTCTTTGGTGGTGCGAACCTCTACAACGGAACACCCTTTTAGAGAGGTCGGGGGGAGCTCAGATTTAGATGCTCCAAGAAGCAGCTTCTGTGGACAGGGATAATGGAATTAAGTGAACTAGTTGATTCTCTCTTAGATACCCCCGTGCCTTAAAATATAGCAGGGCTCACGCTTTTTTGGGGCGCATTGGGATTCTCGATGGGGTGGCCAGCATGCCTGAGGTAAGGATACCAGCATCAACACCATTCATTATAGTTTCTTCGTCGATCTCCGTGGTCAGGGGAATAATACAGGATTCGGAAGGTTTTTTATGGCAAGCGAACTGCACCTACTAAGACATTTGCGCTCTACTCTACAGTACCACTATTGAATGCCTAATTCTCATACATCCTATCCCCCCTCTCTGGCAGATTCTACCACCATCTCCCTTCCCCATGATCTCGGCAATTGCGTTGCCTCAGTAGGTAAGGCTAGGAAGTGACTTACTGAGGCTGGCCCTCTGCAGCCCGATCCTGTATACTCCTCCCCAAAGCCCCCGTACCCTCTTCATGGTACCTCCGGGCGCGTGTGGGCGCTAGCCGACGGCTGGCACTCATATGGCGGGACTGGGAAGTCGCCGCCCCACCTGCAGAACCTCTGCGATTAAAACCTTGAGCCATTGGTTTATTACCTGCTGGCTCTCTAGTACTTTGCTCTTCCCAGTGGGTGCTACGGCTGTGGTAGTCTCTAAAATTGTTTGGGGAACGAGAACGGCGGTAGCGAGGTTCCGGGGAAGGGTTGTAGTGCGGGCGGGGGAACCCAGTCATGCGCTGGAGTTCTCTATTGGAAGGGAGGGGATAGCGAGAATGGGAAAGCCCAAGGGGAGCTTCCCTAGCCATATTCTGACCCCTTTCGAAAGCACCGCTGGCGTGGGGGTTGCGGCCGAATAAGTCTACGGGATCCCTCGAAGAAGGATAGTTGGAGTCCCAGGGCGAAGGATGGCTCAAGGCTGGATTATAATATTCCCGGTGGAGAAGGGAAGGATCCGACGAGTGAAAGCTTCTGTAAGGGGCTGCTCGAGTCATATAATCATCCTCCCTAAAATTTCTGCTGCCGTAAGTTCTGGTTGGGTATCCCGGTTCGTACAACAACCTCGTAATATGATGGCCATCAGGGTGCCAGTAGTAAGTAAAATTTTGGTAGCCATTATCATATTCTGGGGTGTTGCGAGGGCCGGCGCCGAGGGATCCTGGGCCCTGGTGGTAAGGGAAACGACCACTTCTAGGCTGATACCAATAATCTCCAGAAGGAGACCTCAGCCCAGAGTTACCTTGATGAGGAAGCTCCTGATACCGATGTTCGGGCCTCCGGGCTTGACGCCCGTCAATCATTCGCTCTTGGAAACCGTAAGTGCCTCTTGATGCAGGAAGATCCGTTGGAACAGACGCTCGATTTTCAGCATCAAAAACGGGTTCACCTCTGTCACTGAAACCACCGGGCGGAAGTCTGGGATTGGAGCTTGGACCCCGAACTTCAGGCCATGGACCATGGGCAACCGGAGATTTAGAGCCAACGCCTTTCCTGCGGGAGCCACGGCTTGGACCCGTGGAACGGTACCGAGAAGGTTCTCGACGGGCACGCTCAACTCTACCAGTATCGCCTCTTCCACTATGCCTATGAGCGGCTCCACGGCCGTCAACACCAAACGTACCCGATACGCGACTATGGTCACGCCTCTGTCTCCTACCACTTGGGAGACGCATAGGAGATTTTTTTTTCGCCTCTTTTGCCGAGAGACATGATGATTTCTCTTTGGTTTTTAGCAGAGTATCGGACCCCTCGATGTCAAACCTGGGAAACTTACTTTATTGGATTTCACTTTTTTTCTTCTTCTGTTTTGCCAACTACAGGCGAGCCCTCAACCACTAAGAATTTATGCTTATCTGTTTGTGCGGATTGATCCCTGTGTCTTGTACGGGTAACAGTAGACACCAAGAGTCTATACCTAAATGATTTAGCGCGTTGCTAGAATCGGTCCCACAGGCTGTGTCAGCGTCAGCTCTTATCCACCCGCCAACCAAGGGATCTCACAGGGGACTTATCCCCAGCAAAGAGACAATCAAACAACCAAACAAATAGAGAATTGTCTCACCTCTTGCTCAGACGCCCTGCTCACTCACTCTAGTATCCTGACTGAGGATGAGCCAAGCCTTAGTCGGCGGAAAGCCGAAAGCTTGAAGAGAAATGTATAGATGAGTTTGTCTCTCTAGTGTGCTGTGCGGGGCAGGGTGGTGAAGAAAGAGAAGGGAGGGGGGGAAGGGAAGGAGGAAAGCCATCTCTATTACTAGTCTCCCGAATTTCTCGGCGTTCCGCCCCGGTACGTGGTTCCAGTATCGTGAGCACACCATATTGCTGTATTCTCTGGCGCGGCTATGGCGATGGCAAGGTCCTGGCCACCGAATATTGTGGGCTACGTGATGGGAATGTTCACAGGTGATGGAGCCAGAATGGAGACATAATCACCCGGGGGAATTATAGCTATAGCTATATTGAAAGAATTAAGTTTCCATTAGGTGGGTTCCGGCGTTTGAATTTTTTATGCACGACCCCCGAGGGATACAAGTACAGTACTGTAGAGGGTCCACAGTACTGGCCACAGTGGTCGGTTGTCGTAACTTCCTAAAAGCCGAACACTTGTATCATACTGTGCAGGAAATACCGGTAGTTGCGCAATGGCTACTATTACGGGTACTGTACTAGTACATTAGATACTATTGTTTACGCTCCACAGTGGTCAGGGAAGCATACCAGGAATGGGAACTTCTAGGGTCGGCGGAGGTGCACGGATTCTCACTCGATGTGTGGAACGAAGAAGGAGGCGAGGTCAATGTGCTGGTATAGTGTGTTGTATAGCATACAGTACTGGGAAAGGTATCGCTTGCGGCCTTGAGCGCTGGTGTTAGCTTCCGTAAGCACCGGATCCCGGGAGAAATGTCAGCGACGGTGGTTTGGGCTGGCTTAGAACATCATACTTGTACAGTACACTGCAACGGAACGACATGGCTAGGCAAAGGAAATATGCTCCAGCAGTGGACAACCTCTTGAACTGAACGTCTTCGCTAGCTCATGAGCCTAGGGTTTTAGATGCTTCCAGCCTCAACTTGGGCTTCTAGAGAGCGATAGCAGAATTGAATAAGAGAAAGGTTTATTCTCTAGCTCGAGAATCTACGAGTAGTATGATATCTTCGGGTGCTTTGGGAGCTAGGGAGGACCTAAGCACCACTAGGCTTCTCTAGAGGATCTCTAGGACTTGCGCCATACTCATTCCAGGGCCGTATGATATGATACAACCGCATGTTTTAGTTCCCGCGAGGTTTGCAGGAAAATGAACGGGGTGGGATCATAGAACGCCACTTCTAATATTTCAAAACACTTTCTAGATCTCACGCTAACTACTGCTATATCTTTAGCACCAGTGCCGCTTTTCCTAGTTTATACGATGCTTTTAAGCCCTTGAGCGAGTTCTGGGTTTGAGAATTGATTAATAGTTTGTGGGGTACATAATACGTGGTGAGCTTTTGGGAACGCAATTGGTGTTCCCAATGGTCAGGAAGCCGGCTTGATAGCCCATATTTTAGAAGGAAAGTTATCGGAAACACTGAGCATAGGTTTTGCTTATTGGTCCCTGTTTATACCAGGAAAAACTACTATTAGCGGGACCTTACCATCACAAGCACACTGCACCTACCGAGGTTGGCTTGTGCACTGCATCACGACTAAATGCCCGACTCTTGTGTCACCTAAAGTATATTTCATGTTGCCCACCCCCCCCCCCCGTTCCTTTATGTACAAAACTACCCGTATGGCCTTACTTAAGCTCTCCATCTGCGGCAATCCTTCTCGTCATCTGTCGTGACGCGAACTATAGCCATTCCATTGTCTACGCACAAACCCGACCTCCTCCCCCCCAGGAGCCTTCCGTAAGCTCCCGCTGGAGAATCTGCTCTACTGATGACGGCCCTCTACCGTCTCTTTCTATATAGTTCCCTTGGACGTTTCACTGCACTTTTGATCAGGTCTTCTGGATGTTTGCAGCACTGATTGATTGTCGGTGTCCATACTGTGGGCGCGGAAGTCACTTTCCCACATTTAGAGCCTCTATTATGATACTATAACTCCGGAGGACAGGTCCCACGCGAGGGTAACTTCGGAGGCCTCCCGGGATCTGGAATTCTTTCTTTAGGGTTAGGGCAGAATTCATCTCAGGAATTCTCCAGAGAACGGGGACGGCGGTGATAGGACTCTCTATAATTATTTTGAGGACGAGAGCGTTGGGGTGAGGCCAGCGAGCTCTGGTGTCGCATGAGTGAGGATGATCTAATGTTGCTACGCAACCGTACCCGTGCAGAGGGGAATGTGTTTGGGAAGGGAGACGTCTGAGAGGGGTTCTTCAAACTATATTATCACATCCAATGGGATAGCCGCTGGTGTGAACACTGGTTGGAGAACGCGGCCCGTCGTTTGAGTGCCTTCCATGGTATCTACAGGGGGGCTAATAGATGCTGTGTGTGGGGCATTTGGTTTATTATTCCTGGTTATCCCGATCACGAAGAGCAGAATACCTATAACGGTCGAAGGGGCGGTGAGGACAAGGGGCGCAGCTGCGAGGAGAAGGGTGGCGTCTAGATAGGTAGCCGCGATCTTTTAAGGGTGATATCCCCCGATAGCGGCTTGGTGGCGATTCTTCATACGTAGGCCTAGCTCGATTCCATTAACTTTCCTTAGATTCCTCTCTTCTGAGAACTGGAGGCACGTCTCAATTGGATACCTCCAGTGTTCCCAACGGGCCAGGTAGGCCAGGCTGAGCCGAAGCCGGGCCCGGCCTGCCACAACTATGGGGGATTTAGCCCGGCCGGAGCCTGCAGGCTTTGAAAAACCTGGGCCTGGCCTGGCCGGGCCCAGCTATAGGTCGTATAGGCTAAGTACCTGCCACCTGATAGGCCAGCCCGGCCTATATGGCCTAGCCAAGCCGCGCCCAGCCTATGAATACGGGCCTACAACCCCCTCAGATCCTTGGTTTCTGCTCGGCTTATCTCCCATTCCACTAAACTAGTCCGAGTTACTCCCGTGAGAACTGTACCTAAGTTACATAGTCCCTACGCAAATTCCACCCATTGGTGTTAACGGAATAGAACGAGTATCAGTAAGATCACTAATATTATTAGGTACTGATCCTATGTGCGGGTAGTAATATGGATTTGCTCGTGGTTGATGAAAACCCCCGAGGTCTAATAGGACTCGGTCAACCATAGCGGCCACATTCACTGATGGATTCCTGCCGAAGAAACTGAATCGGAAGGAAGGATCGTGAGATAGGACTGCGTTGGAGAATCTGGAGGTAGATTTCCTGGACTTCTTTGAGCTGGTTGTGGATCGGTAATTGCGTAGTTATCATACTTCAACTGACAAGTGAGGATATAGATAAAATAATAAACCACAATGAAAGTTGTAAGGAATCGAGCCACTCTTAAAACAATCAGCTCTAAAAATCCTACTTGCAGGCCTGTAGGCTCCTACCAGGCCTGATAGGCTTCGGCAGGCCGGTTGAGTTCGGCCTATATCCGCCTAGGCTCATCGTCAGAGCGGCCTGCCTTGGCCCAGCCTACGGCCTATAGGCCGGCCTATCACTGGCCTAGCCCGTTGGGAACACTGGATACCTCTATCACCGTGCCTATGAGTAGTGGGCCTACACCCTGAAGCTCTTGGTGCACATGCCTAGCTCTTCTAGTATAACCACCTGGAACTAATCTACTCTGAGACCCGGTAGTTTTGGGATACACCTGAGCATGCGCATTATTCCTAGAGCCAGAACTACCTGAACCGGGACCACTGCTATCGGCATCCTAATGCGTGCTTATTGAAATGAAGATATCACCTTGTCACGCGCTGCAGAGAGGAGGATTATGATTACCAATATGACTATGTGTACGGTACTAGTGCACAATACATCACTACAACTATTCTCCTGCAACTCCAACTTTGGAAGGTAATGGTAAATCTTTTATTGCCTTTTCAGGGTGGAGAAATTGCTGATCCCCCGCTATTGAATGTTATATCATAGTTCGATAATACGATGCTCCTCCATAAATACTTTAGAGAAGGCTGCTCTTTCTAGCTCTCAACAATTCTATTGATCTCAAAAACCCTAACTCGACGCCTAAAAGAAGTTTTGAGAAATTAATATTATAATAGAATTTATAATATGTTTACATGATGATGATAATTATACTTCTAGTATGATAGTATCAGACTACTAGTTGATCAACAAGTAGTAAGAATCAAACAGAAATAATCTAAATATTAAGTGATACTTGAGGTAGGGTATTAGACAGCTAGGTATCTGATCTATACTAGTTCTCCTTTTAACGTAAATTACGGGGATTCGGCTCAGTACCCGAATCCCGCTCACTGCCAAGATTGCCCAAGACACTACCCCGCACGAATGTAAATCTCCTGTATATTAGCCATCCGAGCAGATAATTGAACTCAGTAAACTCACCATGCCTTCGAATACCTACCAAAAGAGAGAAAAGAAGGAAAGAATTATCCAAGATGCCATTGCCTACTACAACGCGAGCCAAGAGCATTCCATCCGGGCCACGGGAGAGAAATTTGGGGTTGCATACTCAACTCTGCGGGGGAGACTTGGAGGTGCACAGGATTATGTGAAGGGCCACTGTAGGTTGCAGGCATTGACGGAGTATGAGGAAAAGGCAATAGTTCGGTGGTGTGCAAAGGTTGATGAGTGGGGACATCCAGCTACTTTGAGCGTGGTGAAAGGAATGGCACAAGCGATGGTACAGCGACGCGTAAAAGATAGAGTTCTTGGAAAACACTGGCTCTCGCGATTCCTTAGTCGGAATAAGGAACTGGCGTCTAAGCTAAGTACACGATTAGATCGACAGCGTGTATTTGCTAGTAATCCAGTGGTATTACGTGACTTTTTTCAAAAGGTATTCACTTCTTTCTACTCCCTTACCTTCAGCCTCATAGTTTATCCACTTGCTAATATTTAATTTAGTTGCAAAATTTAATTAAATTCTATCAAATCACCATCGAGAATTATTACAATATGGATGAGAAAGGATTTCTCATGGGGGTTCCTCTCCGTTGTAAAGTGATTTGTTTACGAAGTCGCTGCTCACCCCGGTTGAAAATGGACGGTTGCCGGGATTGGGTAACTGTTATTGAAACTATATCTGGGAACGGAGAAGTTTTAACACCCTTTATTATCAATAAAGGCATTGCGCACTATTCTGGCTGGTATGCTGGACTGAAAAAAGATGATAGGGCACTTTTTGGTGTTTCTGAAAAGGGATGGAGTAACGAGAAGCTGGCTATGCGATGGCTAAAAGAGGTTTTTGATATAGAGACAAAAGTAAGGTATGTATTAAATCTGTAAATCTAATATTAAGATATCTAAATAGGAGATAGGGCTGAGGGGAGGTATCGGTTACTAATTCTGGATGGCCATACTTCTCATTTCAACTGGGAATTCTTCGACTTTTGTTTGGAAAACAAAATTATTCCGTTATGCCTTCCGGCCCATTCGACTCACCTCCTCCAACCTTTAGATGTGGGTATTTTTGGACCGTTGCAACGCTATTATAGTAATGGCCTAGATAACTGGATGCGTAAAGGCATTCAAGGGAACTTTACCAAGGGTGACTTTCTTCCGTAAGTATAACTCTTAGCCACTAGTATTTAACCTCAGACTCAGAGACATCTATTTACTTATAACTAAATAATATGAAATAATCTAATCTATGTACATAGGGTATTCCTTCCCGCGAGAGGACAGGCATTCACTCGAGAAAATATTCTTCGGGCGTGGGAAGCAGTAGGGATAATACCACTGAATCCACACCGTGTTATTCAGAGTGAAACTCAGGTGCCTCTCTCCCGTACCAGTAGTATTCAACAAGCTCCTAAGACCCCACGGGCTGTCAGCAGGACCACATGCACAGCAATATCTCTTATTTCTCGAGATACCCCTAGTTCCAAAAAGCTAAAATTACTACTAGGGGAACTTAACGAAGGATTCCAAGAAACCTATGCAGAGAAACTGCTAGCAGAAGAGGCCCACCGGCAATACCGAGAATTAGTAGGAGGAAGCAAGCGGATTAAAACTAATGACCGGAGAAAGCTTACAGAGGCTACTGTAGTCACAGCTGAGGTAGTAATAGCCCTCCGAGAGCAGCGCGAAAGGTCGGATGCTATGAAGGCATCTCGAAAGGCTAAGAAGCTTGAGAAGGCTTTTAATATTGGTACAGACACTACTAACCAAAGCCATGATATGCTCAAGCCTTCCTCTAAGAAGAAAAAAAAGGTACAAATTCCTTCTCCTACCACAGTCCCCTCCACCATACCTGCAGAACACAACTGTGACAGTGACTGGGAGGAGGAGCTAGGAAGTGAGGTAGGGGTGGATAATGGGAGTGGGAGTGAGGGAAGTGAATATGTGGAGGCAATTCTTTCTATTTCAAGTCAATCCGGGCTGAGCGGGATCTACGTAATGACCGGTATCACCGTAATTTACATTACTACTTTTCTACCCTTAGATTTTAGGTCACTTTACCTATCTTTTTGACTTGTTCAAATTTTTCTGAATAATTTCTAGTCACAATATGTATAAAAAGCGTAATACAGAAACGGGCAGCTTGAGCTACAATCATAAGTAAATTAATACTAGAATCCTCTTGTTAGCATTTTTTTTTTTTTATCTGTGAAAACTTATTTCACATTTCTCACAGATGCTCCGCTACTGCTCTCTTGCCTCTACTCTCTGATATCTGCTCTATAATATAAATTTACTATCTCCGCTCTTACCTGACTACTTACTATTAATTGGTTTTGCCTACTCTGACTAACCTAGGTTCGGGTCGCTCTAGCAAGTTTGGTCATCAGATGTTCTTACGGAAAGGGCCAGGGCAGGTGGTAGTTGGCACTGAAATTTTACTATTGAATTAGACAAGCTGATACTGTAAGAGAGTTTTTCTCTGAACCAGAAAGTGTATTTTAGAGTTCATGAATGCAAGATCTGACAGATTCCCACTCGGTAACCAATTTTCATAGGAGTAGGTGACAGGGGGCAGAAGAAAAGACTTGTATGGGGAGAATATTTGTAGGCTGTGCTGGTATGATACATAAACTGGCATATCATTAGTGGTAGCCTTGGTCCGACACAGCTGTATTTCTCTCTGCGTTCATACCCTGGCAGGTTTATTTTTTTATTTTTTTTGAGGAATTAAGATTTAGAATAACTGCAGAGCCCTATCTAGATTCTACAGCATTTTGTGTGAGGACCAACCTGAGCGTTGGCAAATAACAGGACCCTCCGGAAAATGTAAATCTAGGGATATGTTGAGAACACCATAGATAAAGTAACGTAGACATATCGAAACACGTTTAGCTAAGTAGGGTTCAGCAGACCGGCGGATCACACGCAAGCGCAGGGAATGGATGCAGTAATTGATTTGACGGAGAAACAAAAATCTCTCGAGAACTACCACCTCAGGAAACCCTGTAATGCCAAGTTTGGGGGAAAGGACCATTGGGAGGGGTCAGTTATTTTTCGTGGAACTGTGTACTGTAAGGCGGCTAAGGCCAGGCTACCGTGGGTGTTTGGTCTCGTTAATTAGTCTTTGCAGTTCGCCCGCCCTGTCAAAACGAACCTCTTTTGGTCGGACGGGCTAAATTCTACCGATAAGCCGAGAGTGTATCCCAAGATATTTAACGGTACTATCTCTTCCCCATCCCTCCCGTTCATACCTTGTGAGGATGTGGGTTCAGAGCCAGGTGCTCAATGCCCCTCGCAGCTTGGTGCTGTGTATTATTTTACCATCCCGTAAGCTAGTTACGCACTACGTATGTATTTCTATATATCCATGGGTTCTAGCCTCGTGGGCGGATATTCTATTAGCCCTTGCTTTCTTTCCTTCCCCTCTCTCGATATCGGCCCCCCCATTTCGTATTATACGCATTTCGTGGCATGTAATACCTCAGTGCTCCGACCGAGTGAGAATATGTGGATCTAGCTTGATGTATAAAAATTCCATTCCCTGCGCTAAGTTACTGGCTTCTGTGTTGGTGAGTGAAAGTGCATGGCGAGATACCACAGTTGCCAACGAAACCAGACTTTTTAGCCCAAGCAGCCTGTTTTTTGCTTCGCGTCCCTTTCCCAGAGAGTAGTGCTTAAAGTGACGATCAAGGTAAAGTAGCAACCCTACTACATCTATCTCTCTGGCGATTCATCCCTTCGATCATACGTAGGCAGTTGATCCTACTTTGGGATTTATATCGTAAAAACTTAATTCTGCAATGTTTTTGTGTAATAGCTGCAATCCCACAGCTATCACAACTCCATTCTTACCCCCACCGGCCCAGTCCTGTATACCCCTTTGAGCACCCCAAACGTAATAACCATAATTCCCACCCCGCCCCCGCTGGGTTGGGCCAGACTAAACGCCCTCCCACCCGCCGGCTCTCGGTGGCGACGCTGACCGCGACCTTCCCAAACCCATACCAGCACCAGAGAATACTGCAATACGTTGCGCACAAGATACTATCATCGCTGAGTCGGCGCCGAGCAATGCTGGACAAGAAAAGAAGGCGGTATTAGTCCTCCTACCTTTTCTCCCTCTTCCTCCCCATCCCTTACACCATACCGGTGAGCTAGACTTACAGTAGCAACACACTTTTCTTCATCCTTCCACTTGGCTTTCGGCTTTGGTTTACAAAGCCTTCCCATCAACACTCGGTGTGGTGTGTAGACGCGTGTAGGAGAGGTAAGATTATTCTTTGCTTGTTTGTTTGTTTGCTTGATCGTTTATTCGATTGTTTGCTAGCGGAAATTCTGAAGACAAGGTTGTTTGGCTGATGGGCTGGAGTTAACGTTTTACGATACTGTGGTCCTGACTAGCTGCCACTCTTAGTCGTACAGTGCTCGGACCGGGGCTCAATCTCGGCAGATAAACTGAAAGTAGCAAATCATTATTCACTCACTCGTTGGCGAGGGAAGAAATCACCAGCAGAAAAAAGTGATCCACAAGGTCGATATCGGTGCAACCGTTACGATAACTAAATACGGTAGGCATAGGCAATCAGCAATGTCTTCCCACGAAAACGAACGGGCCATGCCCCCTCCAGAATCCGAAGAAGAATTGACGCGTAGCCGCGGTCAGGCATCGGGTGCACCTAGTCCTGGCGATAATGGCGCTCTTCCACTCCGTGGGGTGGGACAAGGTGACCCTCGCGGTCCGGTTGATTTGTACCAGGACGCCGGCGACAGGCATCGCGCTTCCATTATTTCTGGTTTCGCGGGTGTATCACGTGGTCCAATGCGCCCTGGAGAAGCCGAGTCAGAGAGTAGAGTGGTTGCGGGCAGTGGTTATACCAGGAGAGTTGGGCCTGTGCATCAAGAATATTCCCAATACGGTTCGCTTGAGTTTTGGCACTGTGGTAGGGAACGTGCTATTGACCCCAGCAGAGGATTTGGGGTTGACAGAAATTTCGACATTGGCAATGACGATTGGCTTCCGGGTAGCGATCGCGGCAGAGGAAGTGACCGCATCGGGAGCTGGAACCGCGAACCGGGTCCCCGGGCCAGCTCCCGTATCAACGGTTGCTCTCGGGTGCCTCGTTCCCGTCCCGAGAGCTACTCTCCGGTGCCTCGAACCCCCCGCCGCTCCCATTATCCGGAATACTCACGTAACCCTCGCCCCCACCGTTCCCGCCTTCCAATTCATTCTAGAAGTGCTCGCCCCCGCCGCCCCCATTCTCCAGGGAACCCGAGAGACCCTTGTTCTCACCTTTCTCGTTCTCCAATGGATCCTGGAGGGCCTCGTTCGCGCCGTTCCCAGTCTCCGGAGAGTTCTAGAGATGCCTTCCACTTAAGTCCTTACTCAGAAGATTTGAGTCCTGGAAGAACCTCCGGGGATGATCGCCAGGGAGGAACTGCCCTTCAAAGCCACGATCACGAGGGTCCTGAAGGGAATGGACAGGCCTTGACTACACACGACACTTATACCAACTCTCGATCAGAGCCCCGAACCGTCCGGGAGCTCCACCAGGACGACTGTGAGACTAACGACGAAACTGGACTGGGTAGGATGGAGGGGGGTCGTGGTGAGTAAGTTAGATTTTCAACTAGAAGTTAGTGGAAGACACCTGGGGAGGGGTGGAGGTCTGGTTGCCCGGGTAGATGGTGAAGTAGTGAAAGTGCTATGCGGTGTAAAAAAAATGAGGAGAGGTGATGGGGAGCCATGAGGGTAGTGCCGTGCATAGGAGGGGGGATAGTGATGTGGTCAGGCATTTAGTCTAATCATGGTGAGGTGCATTAGCCATGGCTTAGTCGGTGTACAGTAGTCCGCTTGTTAGGATAGCGTCCCGAGAATCAGGTTCTTCCTCAAACTGCCGATATTGAAAGACCAACCACCAGAGTGTGCTGTGTGACTGTGACAACCCTGCCTCCAATATTCCAACCATCAAAATTAATTGAATATTTCCTGATCGGGACGCCGAGAGCGTTCCCAAAACCTAACTATGTTGTATGCACCCAGCTGTTAATTCGCACCGAAACCCAACCGGTGAAAAGAACCGCGTGAGCAGGGAGAAACCAAATTGGGCTAGAGCTCGGATGGTAATTAGTGTGCGGGGGGCCTTTCTGAAAAATGCATACTCAAATATGGAGGGATATTTTGTGATCCACCCCCACCATTTCTTGTCTACTTGAAGGGTTGTAAACGGTGTGCTAGGTGGATGTCATTTTTTCATAATTTTAATGCCTCGGCTTTCAGGGGGATAATGTGGAACAAATATACTATATAATATATTATCTGGAGCACATTGGGAGCTATTTTATTCAGTATCGTGTTTGGGATTTTTATTTTTTTTACTAAGTACTTTATTTGAGTGTGTAACTTATATGCGAAAACCTGACTTTGGGGCTTTTTAATGTTGGCCAGAAAAATGCATGGCAACCATGACAACCTAAGAAAAATGTTTGAAGATATGAACAATTTTACGGAGGTACAACCCCTAAGTTTTGTATATTTCACTAGCCAATTTTCCAAAGACCAGTACATGTATTAGGAGAACTTAGCTCAGAGTAACAGAAAGAGAACCCAAGAAAAAACCCAAGATAAAACAAAGCCCAAAGAAAATACACATGTGTCCAGTGCCAAACGCGTATCTGATTCCACTGCCGGAGGCTGTGCATGGGACACCGCTGCCCTTGCCACGGGAGATCGTTACCACTGATGTTTCCCAGATTTAGGCAGGCAAAGTAAATAGGGCCTGAGTTGGCCTGCCATGCGGTTGGTAACATCCCCGGGCCATGTCCAGGCAGGCTGAACTCTAAGGTTAGTGAGTGGTGGCTTGGGTAGTCTGGAACCGCTTAGATAGTGAAATTCGTTCCGTATCTGAGTATTCAATGTATGCCTTGTAGGCATCTGACCTCCAGCGACCGAGTGTTTGGATTTCTGCTTCTGAGATCCCCACTTGTGCTGCCCATGTGGCGGCGCCCCTGCGGAAGCTGTGGCCATTCCACATCCCCTGGCCCAGTCCAGTAGTAGAGGCAAGTCCTTGTAGTTTGTGAACAACGTATTCCCGAGAGAATGCTTGCTGTTCAAGACTACCGATACAGAACAGGAGAGCTTGATGGGGCCGGTGGGTATCACGGGCCAGGTACTCTTCCATGGCGCGTACGGGGCAGGCGTTATCGAGACTTGCGGCAATGGTTAGCTTAATTCCCTTCCGAAATGGGTCTGTTTTGGATGATGGGAGAATGAGTTCCATATATGCTCCTCTCCCTCGTACTCTGATGCTACTCTTAGTGAGAAACCACTTTGGAAACGCATCCCCCAGTGCGAGGTCTGTCTGTTTATAAGTAAACTCCCCCACTCGGAGGAAGGCTGCAAAGGTGAGGGTGAAAGCGGCACGGGTAGCTATGTCATTGTAGTTAGAGCGTGAGAGGTGGCGGAGGATGAGTAAGAGGTGGGGCCGGGTCAGTGGTGTTCGTATCCGGCGCTCTGGTTCCAGGTGATCACGCTTGATCCCCTGGATCGTTCGTTCCAACCGGGGGTCTGTGAATTCGGTGCATTCGATTCCGAGGTCAAGTTGGTAAGACTTAATACGCGCCAGGTAGAGCTTCATTGTTTTGACTTTTACTGTCCCAGCTAGGGAACATAACCACTCTATCAACCATGTTGCCTTTGCAGGAAAGCAACCGCTATTTGGGTATTGGTACCCAGCCAGCCTACAGAAGAGAGAAAACCGGGATCTCGGAGTATCGTAGTTCCGTCTTATTGAAGGGGCGAGCCCACGCCAAAGATAGTAGGCAGCTACCCGTGACAATCCCGATTCCTGTATGTTAGAAATCCACGTTGTTGGAGGCTGCATGTGGGGTCTAGTAACTGTGGGGCTAGGTCAGCTATTCTGTTATATTCTAATTGTGAGAGCGCATCTGCCAGGGCATTCTCCTTGGTTGAGACCCATAATGCTTCAACTTCCAAGTCAAATTCGCTAGCGAGCAGCAAGCATCTTCTTAGAACTTGCATGGATGCTCCTCGGATTGTCCGGTTGGCTATGGCATGGGCCACTGCTCGGTTGTCGACATGCATTACCAGTTTTTTCCCCTTCCACTTGCAGGCCCACCGCAGTAGAACCTGTTCGACGGCGCGCATTTCTTGCGTGTTGATGTGCTCTCTTCTCTTGGTTATGGAGAGGGGGATTGGTATTGAGAACGCGGAATCTGGTTCAGGGTATCCCTGGTTTTGGCAGAGGTAGTATCCTCCTAGTCCTTGAGTACTGGCAGCATCGGACCAGGCTCTAATTACTTCTCGCCTTCTTGTTGCAATTGATCTTTCAGTTGGGTGCTGTAATACCTCAGACCACCAGGCAAGGTCTTTATGCGCCTCACCGGATATCCGCTGTTTATGGTACTTGGCTGCTTGTGGGGGGAAATACAGCTCCATGTTGTAGAGGCAGCGAAGAAAGGTCCTGCCTAGAGGGACCACAGTAGAGACGAAGTTTAGATATCCGGTAAGTTTCTGGATATCAAGCAGTGAGAGGGATCGGCTGTTGCATGCCTCGCTGATGATTTTACGTGCTTTTTGTAGTTTCTTATCGGGAAGTCGAATTACCATGTTACCGGTATCAAGTACCAACCCAGCGAAGCTCACAGAGGTACCCTCTTCGTTTTTTGATGTTTTTATACTCAATCCCACTTGGGCACAAAGTGTAGCAAAGATTTCACTAGACTTCTTAAGGTTGGCTATCGTTCCCGAGTCTAAGACTAGCAAAAAATCGTCGAGGTAATGGATTACTATAGCACTAATATTTGCGGTTTTGAGTTGCCGTTCGAGAATCCAGTGGAAAACCTCCGCAAAGAGGTTGAACAGATATGGAGCCGTACGCAGTCGGAATGGCAAGAAGCGTTCTGCGTAAAATACCTCGTCCCATTCGAACCCGAGGAGTGGAGTATCTATTGGTGAAACCGGTACGTGGCGAAAGGCGGACTCAAAGTCGCGCTTAATTAGTATGCTGTTTCTCCCAAATCGTTGAACAGCTTGAATTGCGTCTTCGATCCCACTATATTGAATAGTGCCATAGTGCTCCGGGATTCCGGCATTAATCCCACTCATATCTCCTGGCGGGTACGATAGGTGATGGATTCTCCTCTTGCTTCCATCTGCCTTATCAGTTAGGCCAAGTGGAGATGCGGTGAAGTGGCGGGGTAAGCTATTGCGATCAGGGTACACTTCTAGGCGGGATTGTTTAAGCTCTGATAGTATATCGGCTGATACGGTTGGGGCCTCGGCTGTAGCAGTCTTTAGGTTAGGGTGAATTGTGATGGTGTTGCGGTAACCTTCATAGCGTATTCTTGCACCGAAGGTGCAAATCCCTAAGACAGCTGTGATCACGTCGGGGTCCGGGTAATCTTGTGTAAGCTTGCTCCATCCTTCTCCTCTTAGCTGCCCGGTAGGCATTGACAAGCTATGGGTGCTAAATAGTGGGTAATGCAGATATGTATTAGGGTGTGAGGGCACTATGCTAAGTGTAGGGGGCAGGCAACTATTGCTTGGGCTGGGGGGCATCTGCTGTATATGAGCGATTGGGATATGAGCTGCTTGAGTAGCAGTGAGCTAAGTATTATGCAAGAGAAAATATGCGGTCTGAGAGTACAGAAAACAGCTAGGAAATGGCTTGAGAAAAATGGGGGGAGCAGGGACAGCTAACGTCTATTGGGCCCTTGGTATCCGGTCCCTGTAGGACATTGGACTGCGCAGTGATTGCTACCACAGGAAATGCATGCGTGTTGATAGCGGCAGGGAGTGATTCGGCACTCCCGATAGTTCCAGTTTCTGCATGCTGGTGCTATAGCTGGTATGGACCCTGTATTTCCTCTCGCATGCTGGGGTTGACTGAAGGTCGACATAAGGCTGCTGCCAATGGGCTGGTATGCTTGTCCGGGGACGTTCTCGCGTATTGGAAGCTCGTGTCTTCCGTGAAGAGATCCTGCAGCTGGCTTATTGCTTTGTGGCCAAGGGCCTCGTGGCGCTGGGTGTGCAAAGCATTTTGATGCTACAAGCTCGCTGTCAAGGAGTTGCCATTCACTAGCATGATATATGCTATTTCCACTCGCGACTCTCTTCCGGTGAAATTGGAAGTGGTAAGCCTTTACTCCCTCCCATGTGTACTTTTCCAGTAAGTCGTACAGGTTCATGGTGTATATCGACAGTGCGGTAGCCAGATCCCCTTGGAGTAGAGATGGTGCTAGCTTCACTAGGATTCCTGAGTAGGCAGCCCAGGCTTTGAAGAAGCTGCTGATTCGATACTCGCTCTCTCGGCCATCCCGTTCAGCTTGTTCAAACTCAATGCCTCCGATGCTAATCGTGCGTTGTGTCTCGGCCCGCTCCTTTTCGCTAGCTAGAAGTCTGTAGATGTTTGTCGGCTTGAACCTATTTTCGATAATCTGCACCAGGGTACCGCGTTCGACTCCAGGAAATAGTACTTCCACTGATCCTGCGATACTTGATGCGCTCTCACTCTGGTGTGGGAATAAGGGCGGGGATGGGTCATACGTACCGAGAGCTCTCGGTTCCCCCATATCAGCCAGGTCCTGCTCACTTTGCTTTCCGAGTTCAGCCAATTGGCTTTCTAGTGCGGCTATCCTACTGTGCGTAGAGTTGGGTTGGCAAGGCTGGGTGCCGTGAGTTAGGATGGGGAGTTGCTGGG
>LN891049.1:99823-138659 GCA_900010015.1 Tuber aestivum
AGGAGAAACATCACGAAGATGAAGGACCCCAACCAGGGATGGAACCGAGAGAATCAAGAAATAAATCAGGACCTCAAGGGAGAGGGGAAGCGAGCCCACCTCCTGTAGCCGAGGCTAGATGGAGGGAGATGGGGGGGGGGGTGGTGGTGCTAGACGATGAAAGCCACGATAGTAACCATGGTGTTGAGTTTTCAATCGCCGGAGGTGTAGTGGAGACGGAGGATGTTGGTAAAAAGTACTAAGGCACTTGTTTTTATATACTTTCCTTTCTTCTTTTCCTTTCCTCTTTAGTTTGTATCTTAGTATTCTTGCAATCTAAAGATATCTCCTCTCCAGTCCTCCTCCTTACTCTCTGATATCACTGTCTTTTATTAATTTAACTCCTATCCAGTCATTGGATCCTTGTCCTTGCCTGGCCTCCTAGTCCTCACCTATGTATCTCGTCTCGGTTCTATTCTACGTTTTCCTTCTGATAACGCACTCATCCCTTGTCTCAACCATCAACACCCCTTGGCTATCCCAAGCTTCGCCCTCCCTGTTACAGATACTCTGGTTGCATGTAGTCTGTGTTGCAGTTACAAATTGTAACAAAAAATATCACTTAGGTTTAAACTGAAATAATACAACAACCACTTGACAATCAATTAATACTATTTGTTGTACTTTTAGATAGGATATAAGAGTTATTTTAGATGGTAAAAAGTTTATTTTTGAAATTTTGAGTTTTTTGGACATAAAACATGCTACAGAGGTCATTTAGAGTTCTAAAATATTTTCTGAACAACTGTATATCAACTTTATATTACTAGCTATCTAGTTAGACTAAAATAAATGTTCTGTGGTTGAGGCCTGAGAGTCAGGTTTTCACATATACAGGCTCATTTGGTAAGATAATTATACTAAGTATCTAAATTCAAAGTAGCAGATTGGATGATAGGAAGAAAGCAAGAAATAAAGAAAGAAAAAGACAAACAACATGAAGGATGTAGCTAGAGTACGGCAACCTTTAATTACTTTGAAGTATGATTTTTAGTAGTACTCCACAGGAGTGCCTATTAGCTCAATATTACTTTGTAGTCCAAAACAATTTGTGGCTCAACACGACTCTGTAGCTCAATAGTACTTTATAACTCTATCCTGAATAAACTATATAAAATTATAATTAGACCTTCTATGAGAATACAACCTAAAAATCATATCATCTTGAGGAGATTTCTTTAATAGTCTTCTAAATATCTTGGCTTTAGTTGTAGTACCATTTCATATAATAATTTAAATCTTATTAATTCTGATAATATTAATTTAGGTGTTAATATACTAGTATATATTATCTTAGACAGTCTATAAACAGCAATTCAAGCTAGCTATTATTTATAACTAAACAGTATATATGTAAAATAATTTAAAGTACCATTACTACAATATTAACTTCTATAATAAAGCTCTTACAGATTCTGAAAACAATTATACTACAAAAATCTAGTACAAGGAATACTAGTTACCTCTATACTCATAATATAAAAACTATATGATCAAGTATAAGTACTACTTCAAAGTAAGAAAGCTTTAAGTGTAATTGACTTCTCTTTCTTTTCTTTTCTCATTATAATTTTAAGAATAGTATTGACAACCTATTTTCAAATTAAGGTAATAGATTCCTTTATTTATGAAGGTTATTTTTTCCAGTTAAGAATCCTACTAGGTATGTATATGTGACAGGTAATAATTCTTACCTTATAATAAGGAATAGTTCCTAAGTACTTGCTCATATGATACTGATAGTTAAGTCCTATACCTCTATCAAGTTGTGCCTATTGTCTTAGCTTATTTAAGCCTTTGTTAAGACTAATCCATAGGTTGTAGGAGGAGAATAGTTCTTGAACTCTTAATGTAAAGTAGGGAGTGTGAAGATGTTTTATTGTAAAAATATAAGTATAGGAAACAACTTAGAAGACCATGTAAAGAGCACATACTTAGGGTTCTACTGACTCTTTATATATTTACTCTTCACCTGATATGACTTATACTTTACATCATGTAAAACCTATGACTCACAACTATAAGTCATATGAGATCTTTTAGCTGACTCCTATGAGTCACTGCAGAACATGCCTTAAACCAATCAAAACTCAATAACCAAGTCAGGTACCCAACTTACATTACCTGAGTAAAACCCATGACTCATAATTTGAGTCATGTGCAAAAATCATAACATCCTATGACTCACAACTTGAACTGTGTATCATGAATAGGTAAATATAATAACCTATGACTTACTAATGCTCGTCATGTGAAAACTCAACATAGCCTGAAAGTACCTCTGCAAAAGTGTTGGTGAAATAGGCTTTTCACACCGAAAACATTGATCTTTCGCCACTAGTAGTTTAAGAACCATAAAAGATTTTACAACCTGACTTCTGGTATGTAATTACAATAATCCCACCCCACTCCTGCCCAACCCTTAATAACTTTAGGGAAGGGTCGGAGAAGTTATGCAGTCCTAGAGTTTTGACTTCACTGAAAAGCTTTATTTTACATATAAAAATGGCATAGTAATGGGTATTGTCAACTTTGGAGACTAGTAGCTTAGTCACATAGAATAAATTGACAGAATAAATAGTGTCAGGTAAAAGCTGCAGTGAAGGTGAAAATAATTATATAGGTTGTGAGGATTATTTGAAGCAATTCCAGGTGTGGGGGGGTTGATCAAACCTGCCAATTTTTGGTGTGAAAAGGTCATTTCACCAACACTTTTGCGGAGGTACTTTACCGATGGCCCAGAATCCTGAGCCATGTAAAATCTCCCTCACTTAGTCACCATCTGTGACATTTCCCCTAAGTTCTGATAAAGCTAAATGCCAAGCTATTCTACTATATCTATCTAAAAGTAAAAACAAAAATAGAAACAAACAGGCCTGGAAAATATATTAGGATGGCCCAATAATTTATCAGTAGAAACTGGGGGTCAGGTGACAATAGGTTTTAGGTAGATAAGGAGCGTACGAGTTCCAGTCAACGATAAGCAATATATTCATTCTACAGATCCATGTTCTCCATTTAAGATTTTAGTGTATACGATAATCTTCATTGTCACAAGGAGGCCTCTGCTAGGTGCAGATACTGTACTAGAGCATCGATATTGAATTCATCACATTGGAATATAGCAAACTATCCTTACCCGCCCAAGCTTTTTCGGTTTTCGTAGTCTTATGGATACTATGTGTAATCACACCATTTCGGAGTTGAACCTTCTAAGGAAAATTTTTGCTAGAAGCAAACCAGAATCAATATCCGAGAGCTAAGCTAACGAAATGTTTTAAGCTTTTCTTGCGATTGTTTTCTAATTACAGCCGCATCATTAAAGTTCTCGTACCCATCTCAGTACCATCAGCCCTTTGGAACGCTTCGCTAACCCTCCGTCTTATTATTCAGTAAAACAAATTGTGATAAACGTTTACAATATCCCTAGAGGTATATCCGAAATCAATTTTCTAAAAGGCTCCTGCTGTTTCTTGTTATTAGGTATTATTTTTCGGGTACAAGGAAGGGTGTGAGAACTTTACGAACGCGGCTGTACAGTACATCCATACAAAGCACTTATTTATTTATTTGATAACTCTATCGGCACTTTATGGCCCTGAGCAACGCATGAAATCCGCCTCCTGGCTGGCCCAGACGTCCCTTTTTGTGGGAAGGGTCTTGAAGGTCTTTGAACGAAGATTAATTGGCCGCTTGCCACATATTTGTTCGCGAACCTTTCGTTCGCGATCAAAAGCCAGGGTTCGCTTATACGAGACATTTTGGGGATTGTGGTAACCTAGAGTGACCCCGCGACGCGAAGCGAGGCCTTCGAAGGGGAGCCCAGAGCCGGCCCAAGTAACGGGGGCAACCCTAGTGGTAGTTTGGGCTGAATCGGGTGCAACAACCAGGGTAGGGACACTACAAATTGGGTAGCCTGGGAGTCCCACCATCTGCTTCACTTGGCCCTTGAACAACAAACCACCAGGGCGGTGGTGGAAGCGAGCATAGTTATCCCACCCTGACAGACCGCTTCCTCTATCCTTGAGTTCTCTAATATCAGTGGAACCGCCTCGATTGAGGCCGCCCATCGGGCGAAGAGGGGTTCGTGCGTAGAGTATCCTCCTGGCGTTTTTTGGAGCGGAATTGGGCCACCCACCCGTATTCTGATATCTTGGGGTCCGCCTCTGAGCATTGCAAGAAAGAGAAGCACCCGGGGTTAACTCAGAATTTTCTTCAACCCAGCGACTCCATGCGGCATTTCCCACCTCACCATTCGGTCCGCTTGCAGTGGAAATGATAGGCCCCCCGATATGGGAAGATAATTCTCTTGTTCCCTTAGGAACGGAAACAATGACATTAACCACAGTTGGCTTGCGTTCCATTTCTCCCGAAGCTGGCCTGTCCCAGCTTACATCCCCGCCTGGGGGGGGGATGGCATTGATCGGGATTGGCGCCTGGAATGGGGGGGTGGGGGTTGGCAACAATTCTGGAGGATGGGGATGGGGAGGATTCGAGTCCTCATTTGGGGTGGGATCTGGTACGTCATCTTCGAAATCTAGTAATAGAAGCTCGCTAGTGGATGGGGCTGAAATCGAGCTAGTTGAAGTTTGACCAAAACCCTGCGACACTGTAACGCCTAAGTTGTAATCGACATCCAGAAGCGAGAGCAGATCAGAATTTCTAACAGGAAGCTGGTGCTCAGATACCGAGGATGGCCCGGCCGAATCATTTGAAGTACTTTCGTCAATCAACAAATCCGAGTCGGGAGAGTCAAGGACATCTTCCGTAGCCGAAGAAACCAGGAGAGGAGAAGACGAAGCAGTGGAGATCCGCGCCGGTAGCTCAGCTGCAGAAGAAACCACGCCATCTACCCACCCAAAAATCATTCTATTCTTTGCAATCCTCTGGGCCTCCTTCGTTGCCTCGGGAGAAGCCAAAATTAGGTCCAAATGACTGAGAGATTGAGTAGGCGAGTCAATTTTTCCCGGTCCCAATGCATGGGCGAGTACTCCCGTTTCATTCTTCCCGGAATCCATCAGCGAAAATTGGACAGAGCTAGCTCCCGCGACACTGGAGGTTTTCCCTTGTGCGCCTGATCCCAAGATTGGGGTTGCATGGGCTGATCTTGTAGGTTGGAGCGGCACAATGTTGCATAGACCATCCACACTGTCGAAACTATCCCGCAGTCCCAATTTTGGCTCCTGATCGGATATCTTGGAAGTTTGGAAGCTAGATTCAGAAGTACTATCGACTATCGGAAATTTGCCCGCGGGGCTCCTGGCGGGGATCAGGGTAGATTGTTTGCATTTTATAATGTCAGCCGGCTCCCAACAGAGATGGTCGACCTGGGAAAGCTCATTGCCACCTACAAAAACACATTAGTAAAGGGAGAATGCAAGTGATGATCAAACTTCTATCAAACTACCATACCGTTTCCACCATCAGTTTGGTGGACCATCCCAGGAGAAAAACCAGGCAACAAAAGTATATCTTCCTGAAGATCAAAAGAGCCAGAGGCTGTGATCGCCTGTTTGGCGGCAGGATCGGCGGGAGCCAAGGCACTGGAGCCAGTGCTGGGAGCATTGGATCTCGCCGCCACCGCTGTAGCTTTTCTACGAGCGCGTCTCCGGTAACTCTTACTTGGGACGAAACTAGAGCTTCCATCACTAAGAGATCCGCCGGTTGAAGTAGCTGTGCCGGACAATCCGGAAGATTGGGAAATCATATCGCCGTGTTTTGGTTGAGAAAAGTCTGGAAAAGCAAACGAAAAAAAATGACAGATTTAGCAAGAGGGTATATTTTTATTGTTTATTTATTTTATCCTTTTCAGGAAAGGTGTCTTACCACGTAAAGTTTCACCAAACAAGCAATTGCGATTTTCCCCGCTATATTTCCTTCTGGGCATAGGAAAATTCTGTTGTGAGCGAACACAAGAGGTCTGCGGCGGTGGGGCACGACTGCGATTGTGGAGGAAGGAAGAAGGCCGGCAGTTGAAGTCTTTATATGCCGAGTATCAAACCCTCGGAAAAAAGCCCTATGAAATCCAAGGGTGGCAATAGGCTTTGAAGACAGCGAGGTCGAGAATGATCCGTGAAAAAAAAAAAAAAAAAAATGCTGAAATATGGGGAGAAGGAGGGGGGGGGAGCGATGGTAAAACCAACAGTGAACACCGAAAAGCGCACAGAAAGGGAACTCCAGCTATGGAAGACTGTTTTTCTGATGGGCTCTGTGTAGGCAATCCCCGGGTATGGTACGGTTGAAGAGAGGAAGGAGAAGTGATTTTTTGTGCCCGAAATTCCTGTAGTTGTGGGTAGATCAAGCAAACAGTCATGTGGGGCAAGCACGGTTGCCAGGGCTTGTGAATTTGTGGACAAACTTCAACGCAACTTAAAACTCGTCACAGACGCGCGGTTTCCGCTGTCCGGGGTTTGGGTGCCCAACGGGAAGGCTTACTCAGCCTACTGTGATGGCCCTCTCCACTAATGTCGGAAAATCTTATTCTTTTACCAACGACGCTGGATAGGAGATATGTTTGAACATCTGGCGATCCGGGGGGTCGATGAACCTCCAAGGATCCTTATCACAGACTGTCAATCGGCCGAGTCATGGGTTGTGATATGGTGCCAAGTGTCTGAATGTGGGTCCTCCAGTGGAACGGCTATTCCGTTGCTACCGATCCCGGTTGTGCCAAGACATCACAAGACATGATGAATACGGCAAAATGATATGATGTACCACCCGGGAATGAGTGGAATAGTGGATAAGGCAGAAATAAAGGGAATTATGTACCGGTATGTTGATGAAAAATATTCTTGTGTATGATACCAGACTTCTAGCTTTATTTTTGTTGGTCATATGCCTGTCTTCTCATCCATCTGGTACAGTATCTCTTGTCATGTCACTAGGTATATTCAATCACTTGTTTCACTCTCACAAATTTTCACTTTTCATTCTTGAACTACATTGTTGCACAACACTTGATTAAAAAAAGAAAATCGTTGGCCTCTTCTCCTTTCAATTTTCTTCCTCTCAGCGCTTTTTTGTTTTTAAGATTCCTTGCTGTGGTTAACTAGTTTGGGATCGCATTTGGCCTGTTTTGAGGACCCGGTTTGAGCCCATTTCCACCATAGGTTCTATACAGTGCCCTATCAAGCGATTGGTCTGAAAAGACCCATTCCCCCCAACAACCCAACTCGTGGTCCAGGGCACAAGCGATGTAACGGTGGGGTTCTTCGAAGCCCTCAGCATGCCTTGATGTAGAGCTGTATTTCTCAACAATGAAAAGATTTTCCATGCAATATACTTTCCAAGATATATAGTCACGGTGCAAGAAGGCATAAGTGTCAACCTCATTTCGAGTGGTTTTCAATTATACATCACCCACCCAATAGTAGTCCAACTTAGGTAAGAAAAATGTAGAAATATAGAGCAAGTAATGTAGAATAAAAGTATGTTTTTTTTAATTTAGTAGTACCAAGTATCATGAGTGGTATCCTTGATTGAAGAATTGAATTTTTGGTCTAAAATCTGAGGCTTGACATTGAAATACAACATACAATTGCTGAGTAATCATAAATTTAACATGTAAGCTAATTAAAGTAAATTGTATAAAGAAGCATGATATATTATACTGATATAGTATACTACAAATAAAAAGATTTCCCCAATAGTGGATAGTACAACATCTGTGCATTATGTAAAATGGTACCTGAGTGCCTGAATTCAGTAAAACCAACTTTAATCTGGAAGTTTTAGGCATGTACTGAGAGAATAATGAGAGCATACCATGAAGGTATTGCCTATGGTACACCAGACTTTGGAGAGAAGGTTACCAAAATATATAGAAGTCATCGTAGAGTTTCAGACTCTCAAACTATTGTATATAATTAATATCTCTTACAATTGTTATACTTCTTCATAGTCAATCACTCATTGTCTTGGCAATCATTTGCACAGCCACTGTTGCATTTGACTGTGCCACATGGTTGACAGTCTTCCCTTCTTGAACCCATAGTTGTCCTGGATCAGGACGGACACAGCAACCCTTTTTTTCCCGGTGAAAATAGTATCCTCTTTTCTTGGTATAGTGCTGGGAACCTCCAATCTCCCTATTAGCCCGACTAGCCTTCACACAGAGCATACCGTCCGCCCCGTACCCAGTACAAATCATAGCAGAGTAATTAACATTTAAAATCAATAGCGGTGAAGAACCGTAGCACTTTTCGGTGATCTCATAGGACCGCCGCATGATATCGTAAAATTTTGCAGAAATCCTCGTCCCTCCTGGGGGGCGTCCATATTATACTTTACCTTTATAGCGGCCAGTTAGTATTCATTGGCATTCCACAAGGCTCCGAAGGAACCCCTGTCACAATCACAGCTGATATGGGCTTTATATTAAGAGGAAGGGGAACAAAATTTATTTGTATCTAAGCTAATTGCGAAACCAAACCTTCTAACAACGAGCTCCCTTCACGAATCACTTAGCTAAATCCCCCCAGATGCGCACCGAAGAAACGAAGAGAAGGGAACCGAAAATTCAAGATCAAGTAGGAAAAAATGACGAGGGAATGGAACACCTCTTTAGGTCTGTTTACCAGCAGGATTGCGCGCTTCGACAAGCTCGTCCACACCGTTCGCACATGGATCGCGCGCATGCCTAAAAATGCAACCCTCGTAGCGATCCAGCTTTTCAAGCGCCTTCCTTACCCAGAGAGCCCCGGCGATACTAGTGAAGCGCAAGAAGATGTTCGAAACCCCATCCTCGCCTCCTGAACGCTCTATGTTGGCACTATCCCATTGCACCAGTTTCTCAGTCATTCCTATTCCCCTAAGATCCGCTTTGACGTCTTCTTCCGAGATTTTTTCTCGCATGTTATAAATGCAAATACATCTAGTAACGCCAGTGCCACTTGTAGATGCTGGGAGGATATTCATGTGGTTGAACAGGCCCGAAGGGATGTGGTCTTTGCGAGTGATCCGTCTTTCCCCCACCATCAAATGCCATTCGCGGATGAAATCTCGGTAAGCTTGTGCTCCTGTCGGGGTCACGAAGAGGATTAATGCCGAAAAGGAATCCGTGTCAGTTACAGGTTCAAATATTTGCAAATGTTCAACCCGTCCACCTCGAATTTTGCTAAAGAGAGTATTGTAGTCGATATCCTGGGGGAGATTTGTAATGAGGACGCTACGCCCCACATCGCGGTTATTGACTCCATCCCGAAATGTCTTTTCCTGAATAGGAGCTCCATTAGAAGCTTTCCCCCTCTCGGCTTTAGGATCCTGGGGCTGCGGACCAGGGCAGGACTCCCGGAGAAAATCTTGTTGATTAGAGTACTTGTTCCAGTTCCTCAGACCAAGTTTGGGGGTAAGATCTCCCACATTTTCTAGTTCCGGACCAAGCCTCGTTTCGGCCTTTTCCATAGAGGCTCCATTCAGAGACCTCAGGGACTTTGGCTCATCAAACCATATATCAGGGGGCCTACTCCCGATTAGCTTCCCGCAGGTGTCTGGCAAGAATATACAAAGGCAACCCATGTATCTCTTATCCATAGCTATCTTATTCTGAACAGAGACAGCATAACTAATGGCAGTGAACCTAATGACCGCTATATATTGCCCAGTTATATCGGAATTCCTGGCGATAATGGATTCGATAACATCCTCACGGGTGGGCCCGGACTTCAGGTATCCCATGACGTCCTTCGCAATAGCCTCGACTGTCATGCCTGAGATGTTTCTAACTTCCAGACACCGGGTTTTCTTATGTTCCCAAACATTTGCGATCATCTCCGGCGATGGGATGGCTGATCTTGGAGTCCAGAGAAATTTCCCTAGACCACACCGTGCCATCCCGTCCTCTCTATGGTCACCGCTTCCACCAGCCTCCCTCGCCACCCAAACCCCTTCTCGTTCTAGGACCTTATAGAAACGCCTCGCTGATTCCGGTTCCATGAATACGATCCTGGCTTCCAAAGTTGGTGGGTTTATGACAGCTGCCTCCACGACACCTCCGTGAATGCAAGAAAAAAGCCTACTGTAGTTGATATCCGCCGGAAGATTGTGAATACCGACTTCTCGAATGTGCTCGTAATTATAAGGCATGCGAGTTTCCTCAGATGGGCTGATGGATATCCCAGCCTCATCCTTCATTGGGTTAGCACTGCCTTGGTTTTCCTGCTTACCAAGCGGAACAGTCTGCAAGACCGTAGGGGCTTTAGGTGATAGCTGAGAAGAGGCTGGTGAGGAGGGTGAGGGGGTGGATGGTTGAATTTGTGATTTCTTGGCATCATTGAGAAAGGATTTGCAAAGCTCAAACTGCCTTTGTTCGAGAATGTCATTCTGCTTAGACTTAGGGCTAGCGGATTTGCTAGAGAAGACGGAAATGCCGTTCCCAACCCCTCCAGTCCCACAAGATCCTTCCTTCGGTAAGTCCGAAGATATCTCTTGCTTTCCTTTCTCTATATCCTGCTTGCCCCTGAAGGCTTCGGTGGGGTTTTTGCTGGGATCCGCAAGAAAATCAGTCAACCCGCCTGGAGGAAAATGAAATGTTAGAACGGACGAGCTGGTAGAAAATGTGAGCGCCAAGGCATACCAATCGTCTGTACATCACCCACAGCACTCGGAAGAGCTGAGGGATTGTCACCAGAAACCCCCGTCGTTCCTGCATTAGCTCCTAGATCCAGGTTCTCCGGATTCTTCCCACCCAGATGGCCTCCTTCGACAGTACTGTGTTTCGTAGATTCCGCGATGGCTTTACTCTTTGCCGGACGGTTTGGTACGGGATCTTCATCCAGAGAATCATCACCTATGACGATATTGGAGGACTTTCGTACTTGTAGACGTTTGGCAACTAAAATTGTTAAAGTTTTGTATGGCTAAGCAACAGGAAGCGATCTTACCCCAATTTCCGGACTGGTCACGGATATCTAAACCAGTAGATAGGCCCAACATGGGACCCAAATCTCTTGGGACAAAGGTTCTCGCAGCCTCCGGGTCATCTGGAAGTCCCAGGAGAAGTGACTCAGACGCATCAGACACGTCGTCCAGCTTATCAATCTCTTCAACACACTTGGATAGAAAGGTCACATCTTCACGACTCTCTCTTCCACTACGCTTTTTCGCCCCCTCTTCCTTCTTCCTCTCAGCCTCTAAGGCCGCTATCACCCGTTTCAACTGTCTGTTTTCATGCTCCAAGCTCTCCACCCTTACCCTGAGAACGTTAATCTCCGAATCCTTGAATTGCATAAAGGCGGAATCCATTTTGATCCTAGCGGTGAGATCACGATTGGCATTCCTAGCCTCCAAAGCCATTTTAGCCAACCGGCACTCGTCTCTGGTAAGCCCTTTCTTAACGGTGATATTGCCCACTTGACCAGGCTCAACGGCGGTAGGGGTGATAGGCAGGGGAAATGACCGGTTAAGGGCAGAGGGGCTGCTTGAACACATATCTTGTGGAGGAGAAGGACCTGTCGGTCCTTGTAAAGGGGTGATCTCTTTTCGTTTTTTTCAATTTTTCTTGGACGGGGTGCTGTGGGAACTGGTTGTGTGGGAAAGGGATGAAGTTTGCTAGCGAGTGTTGACAAGAGAGAAAGCGCGGGGGGATTAGGAAAAAAAAATGAGAGAAGGCGGTTTTTTGTAGGCCACGCGTCAAAGGTCACCGTACTTCCGAACCTTCCCTCCCATAAGAAAAAAAAAATAAGATACCCCGCTCCTGATCACCACATTGCGCTCGCGAGAGCCGGCGAATTCTATTATGTGCTTCTGATCTTGTAGAGAAACCATCATGGAATGTCACTCGCCCCAAACCATTCTCGGTCCCGTAGGATTACAGCCCTGTCCAACCGTATGATACTTTCTCGATCAATGTGCTGAGGCCATTTTTAGCGGGGGTGTGAGGAAGCTAGTCTCATAAGTTATGCTCTAATGCCCTATGGGAGCTCTCACCGAACCACGCTCCGTGGATATCCTCTTCTTTAGGTTACCAGAGACTAGAGTCCAGCAGAAAGTCTCGGATTAGCTAGTGGAGGTTGTGTTTTGCAAAAGTCGCTGAAGGTTTACATTATCGCATGTAAAAGATTGGAAGATGTGCGCTAGAAAACCCTGAAGACAAAACCATCACTGAAAGGACGCTATCTTTCCTCGTAATTGCTCGTGTAGTTCGATCGGATCAATCCTTTTTGATGATCTGTCGGGTAGTTGCTTCTAAACGTTAAAGTTAGTCCTAGCAGGGATCCCTAGATCCTGCCGCTACCTAATTTCTAATCCAACGGCCATTTTAACAAATAAGGGTAATGATTTATCTCCTGTAATGCCTGTGTAAGTAGGATAATAACACATACGCAGCACATCCCAATCAAGCTACCGGAGTTACCGCCTCAATTATCTCCAAAACGAGAACCTGAAAAAGAAACTCTATCACGAAAAACTTAGACGCTGTTTTGTGCAATACGGGATAAAAGGACTCAGTTTTTATGGAAATGCTAGTGTTTGGTGGGCCCAATTTTTTTTTCTATGATACTAGATAGGTGAGTGGAATTTAGGGCATACTGGTGTGTAAGGCTGTATGATATGATATCATAATATTATGGAAAAGAAGATATTACCCCAAAACTGGTAGGTTTAGATGAGACATAGTACTAAAAAATACTAGGAATAAAATTGTTGAGAAGAGAAATATGACACCATGGTATTTCTGTGCCTACCAAACACTATGTGGGAATTTTAGTTTAATTCAGCAGAGAATGCTGAGGATAAGTGACAAAAGTTCAGCTTACATGGCATGCCAAACAGGACCTTAATACATGAGAAATGCAAGACCTAGGGTCCCTCGGGTCCTACCGCTCCAATAACCCAGGCCCGGGGTCAAGAGGAAAACCGAAAACCCGAGCCCGGGCAGTTACCAAGATGTCGAGAAGAAATATTCAACACATGAGAACCCGCGCGACCGGGCACCACTGTGATACAGCACAATACCAGGATCAATTCAATGCGGGTAGTTCTTTTAGGCAGCCCCAACGGTACCGTACAGCACTTCTATAGTACAGTGGCCAGAGAGGAGGCTAGTGTAAGTACTATAGATCTCCACAAAATCGGCAATCTTGAACCGCTAAACATTGCAGTTAATTCGAGATTTTGACTCCCCCGGGAGACAATCTCTCGTACTTCAAAATAGGGCGCTTGACAAAGCTTGTTTTGAAATCCGGAATACAGGGACCACTGTGAAGGTGAAAAACAAACAAAAGAAGTGAGCCCTGCCCGGGTGAGGCTAGCTGCAGCAAGAACCTCTGCGGCTATCAAACTACATGAGCTCCCCCCAACCCAGGGACCCGTAACCCCCAACCCCACAAAATTCGGACCAAACCAGGGATGGGGGATCGGATGGCCAGCGGAGCGCCAAGACCCCTAAAGCACAAAACTCTCATCAGCCTTCGCTCGAGGCCTCCCTGATTTATTTTCAATACGGGAACTCCCCGATTCTGGCCGAAAAGAGCAAGTATGTTAAGGTCTTGGCAAACCTCTAGTATGATACCGGCTTGGGACCAGACACCTTGGTGGTTTGTTGTCTAATAGGGGCCCCGCCAACACCCCGCCACAAGACATATGATAATATTATGATAATTATGATAACTCTTGTAAACCTTCCCCAGCAGTGGTAAGCGAGCGATGGGAGTGGGGTAGTATTTTGGGTTTAATACTGCCGGGGGTAGGTGTGTTGTTAGAGACACTTCTGAGGGTTTTCTATAATGCGTTTCCCCGACTTTCGGCCGATGGTGTGGGGGTGGAGCTTCATAATGAGGGCATTCTGAGGGGTGATGTATGATATCATACTTGTACTGTACAAGAGTAAATAAATAAAAAAAGAGAATTTCACAAAACACTCTAGACAATGCCGTCTCCAACTACACCAGGTAACTACATTTCTGTATTCTGCCCATCAACGCAAAATGGCCTCCACTCGACATCACTGATAACCACCAATCATGTACTGTACTTGGGGGGGCAGTAAGGGCCAGAAAACTAGTTCTACCAATCCATGTACAGCCACACCCGCTATCCCGGATGGCCAAAATCCGAAGAATCTATCCGGGGCAACTAGTAATCCGGGACAGCGAGTCAGGTTCTGGTGCAAAAGTTTTTTTTTTTTTGAATTCGCAGGATTTCATACGGGACAGTGAGGTATACGTACTAGTATTATAGAATTCCGGGAGAGAGAGGTTCGACTGTAAATATCTATGATAGGGAGACAAGGATTATATTTTGCAATTTTTGATTACCCTCCCAGACTGCCCTTGTCCAGATCCAGTTTTGCTCCACCTCTAGCTCCAAGCAGGTTTTGACATCTGTGTTTCTCTATCTAACATTCAATTCCAGCAAGAGAACCATATGTTGTGTAGTTGAGAACTGAGTACTTTTGAAGGGCTCAGGGGAGAAATCACCTCAAAAAAAAAAAAAAGTGTTTTTCAGGCCTTAAGAAGACAGAAGAGCAGAAAGATAAGATATAAGACCTTACAACAGATAGAAGAACTGCTTCCAACAATATAGTATGAGCTTGGCAACAAAAAAAACTGACCCTCAACCCCTCGTCAAGCCATCAAGAACTTTGGCTACACATACTGTGATGGCTATCCCAATACCACAAGATAGATCCCATCCTCACTGGTGCACCCCTAAGCAGTCTCAAGTCCTTACTTTGTTGGACCTTGGTTTTTCTAAACATGAAACCTCAAGAACTTGAAGAACCAGCATACCACTATCAACCATTGTCAACTGGACTCATGATCCTCATGACCATCGCAACAAAGTTCACTCTGGCCATCCACAATCCCTCACCCCACATGATATCCAGCTTGTAATCCAGATCTTCAAGAGTAGATAGGAGGGGAGAAGACTATCGTAGACTCGTTTAGGTAAGGAAGCTGATCTCTATGTCTCGAGGAGGACAGTGCAGCACGCACTTGAAAATGAGGGATCTACCTGGTGTAAGGCCTGTAAAAAGTCCTTTATCTCCAAAGCCTGTCAGCAAGATCATCTTTAGTATGCTATCGAGCATATCCAGAAGCCAAAACAGTGATGGTACAACCATATGTACTCAGATGAGTGCACTTTTGATATGTCCAAATGTGATTCTAAATGGATTACATGGTTACAAGACAAGTGCTACCATGATGACTGCATTCAGTATACCATCCATAGTGGTAGGACTTCCATGAATGTGTGGGGCACTATTAGTCACAACTGGAAATCAGAGCTGGTCTTTTTTCAGGGGACAGGAAAGAAGGAAATCACTTATAGTGATTACTTGGAACAGGTATTGAAACCTGTAGTAGGACCAGCATTTCACAGAAGGAAAGGATGCTCTGGGGCATCAGCTAGGGGTTAGTATATTGAGGATGCAGCCCCATAGCATGGGGTTGAACAGATGTTAAAGGAGCTAAAAAAAGAGTTGGGTATTCCAAACCATAATCAGCTGGCTCAGTCTCCTGACCTCAATCTAATTGTGAATGTATGGAGGATTATGAAGCAGCACATTAAAGGAAGCACTCAGGCTAACTTTCCTGGGACTGTTCTCAAAATGAGGTAAGCAGTGCAGGAAGAGTGGGATCAGCTATGGCCTGCTAATTTTAACTAATATGTAGATAGTATGCTGGAGAGAATTGTGGAATTGCGGGAGCATGGTCGAATGCAAACCTGATAGTAATCATGTAAATTGAACTTTAACATCTCTACTCTCTACTCTATTTTATTTCACATTTCTATTATTTTTTATTATGTAATAGGAGTGGTTGTTGTTGTTGTAACCCCGCCGGTTTTTGTATTAGAGATCAGTTTTTTTTGTTGCTAAGTTTGTACACAGTTGTATTATTTGGCAATATAGTATATTTATCAACCTGTATGCTGGATATGTATAGTAGATATCATCTTACCTCTGCTTGTTAAATACTATATCTTCTTTCTTACTTGACTCAGGGGGTTCCTACATTCAAGAGTTAAGAGGAGTCAATTACTATCTAATTATATATTAAAACCATAATCCCTCTATCTATAACAACCATAGTACTATGGTAAACTATAGCATAGTACTGGATCTATACCCATACTATATGAGACTAAGAGGCCAAGTGATTGAGACAGGCTGACATGCTAGAGAATATCCTGAAGGATATCTGAGAGTCAAGGTACCTTTATGAGTATATTGTACCCAAGGAAGATGTATCTAAGTAGGAGTGGTAATGTGACTATGTCTTATATTGGCTTAAGAATAGGTCAAATAATCAGATGAAGTTACCTTGCCTAAGGGAGTCACATTACCCTACCTTGGGAACTATTTGCATGTTACTAAGGACATACTTACTCTGCCTTAGGGACACTACTATTTTAGCTTGCCTTAGATACATTCTCAAATAATTTTTGAAAAATATTAGAATTGTTTGTTATGCAATAAGAATTGACAGATACTTGTATGTATATTGATTGGATGACTATAGAAGAAGCTAGAGAGCTCAGAATATACTATAACTTGACAGAAATAATCCTAACATACTCCTGCAGTCCCCAGGTTTGTTTCAGGTATCATAGATTAAAGAATATCAAGTTGCTATCATTCTAGTTAATTGGAGTCAATGAAGACATGTCTATATACTCTAGATATTATTACTATCTATCCAACTCTAAGCTGTACCTAGAATAGATGAAGAAGGTAAGGCAAAAAGATCAAGTACCTTCTTTACCAAGTTGAATAGAGTAAAATAGACTTGAACCAAAACTAATAGAGTTAGTATGTACTATCCAGAGGAGTCCCATAGGTAGTCTCTGAGTGGTACTGAAATAACAGAGAAGATTTTACTCCAATCAAGTCTACACATACTCCTTTACTATAAACTCATTCAGGGTTGGTTGAGGAATCTAAAAGTATAATACTTATCATGGTAGTAGTGTTCTAGAGGTAAGAAACTATGGGTACTAGTATCTATGGGTCCCATCACTAAAGTAATTTGCTAAGAGAGCACTATAGGCCTCCATAGTTCACAGTTTAGATAGATAAAACTTAACTGAAAAAAGTAGGTGTCTACAAGAGCTTACATAGATGATTGCATATGGGTACAGAGTTAATTGATTAGCTCTCTCAGATGACTCAATAGTTAGCAACTGGTAAGACACCAATATGTAGAGGTTTTTACTTACACTCTGGTGGTTGTATTGATAAGTATTGTCAGTATGACATAGGACACAGTACTATGACTTCCGGATAGGAAAGGAAAGGTTGTGAGATAATCAAGACAGAGTGAAAGAAGAAGGATATGCTGAAATGAAGAATATAAGATGGATATAGTAGATCTGGCCAAATGAGTTGATTTAGGCTGAAAGACTACTTTATGAGATCCAAAGTATAATACTTATATATTGTTAAGTGATAAGTCTGCACAGGAGAAGTCAGGACTGCTATACAAGACCTAGAGATGAAAATTATACATGCATACTACTTAGTGCTATAAGTAGAAGGAGGAGGAGGAGGAGGAGGAGGAAGATGCCAGTAGAAGGGGATAAAGAGGAAAAGGAGGAGATGGGTTGGGTTGATGTATTATTTTTTATATATACAAGTATTATACTTTTATAGTTAGTATTCATACCTGAGTGAGCATTTTCTTGTTTTTTTCATACATGTATCACATGATTACTTCTTGTACATTTTCTTTATACTGTGTGAGTATATATCAACCTGAGCTTGAGTAGAAGTTTTTTTTTTTTTGAGGTGGGTGGGTTTTTTCTTTTCTTCTACTCAAGTGCTAGTATGTACAAATATTAGTATAATATAAATGGAAGGGGGCAAGGGGTTATCTCCTCTCTTTTTTTTTCATCTACTCAAGTATCATATATCCTCTTATAAGCTGTGAATGTTACACTCCAGATAGTTAGACTCTAATTTTGGTTGTCCACTATTGGTTGACTATACCGATTATGTGGAAAGGAACCTGTGCCACCTGCTAGGACAAATGGGGTGCCAATTCTTGGCTGAGAAGCACGAGTACACTGTGGCATAAGCTGAGTCGGGTTCCCATGTCGCTTCACCCTCACCAAGGTTCACCAAGTTAGGTTTAGCGGGGGGGTCGACGTTTTTCCAACGTTTCCCTTGTGTAAGTTACTGCCAACTACAATGCACACTCACAGAACACACCTAAAGACCGTCATGTCATACACAAACACACATGCCCGTGAGAGATGGGGGAAAGGGTTGCCAGGTACCTTGGTGGATACCTTTCCGCAATGACAATTTTCAAACCCCTCCGCTGTTTACCGGGAAATAGTCAACCTCTACTGTACCCCCACGTCTTGTTCTGCGGTTCTTCCCTACCTGCCACAAAACCCCCCCAGTCTCCCTTACCAGCCAATCCTTACTCTCGAGTACCATATCACGATCCACGCAAGGCAAGCGCCGGTACCGGTTTGCAATCCCCAGCCTTAGCCTTGCAGATATTGTGAGCACTTAAAGCCAGCCCTTCCTCCCTCCCGTACTCGTCCTTCCTGCCGTATTGATCACGCTTTTTTGCATTTGGCTATTTTTTTCCGGGTCCAGGGGGCGACCGTAAGGAACAGTTTTCTACGAGTGTAATATTCCATAATGAGATATTCTATGCTACTCGTTGCTATAGTAGCAGGCATTTCCCGGGCCCAGAGGAACTGTCATATGGACGGTGATGTTGAGTTAGTATTTCCTTGCGTACAATGACCATGTGGAGAATTGGTTGGCTGATTTGAAAATGAGAGAGAATGGAGGCATTGCGTAGATGAATCTATACCTCACGGCGCCAGTAGCGCTGGCTCCCACCCTCAAGCTACGGGTTCATATGGCAGCTATGAACCAGTGGTCACTGGGATGGCAGGCTGTACTATCCAGGATAGCATTCAGTAGGTTTACGGGGGTTTCTCCTCTCCGTCTAGGATCGATATTGTACAAGTCTGACGGATCGCCCAGATACTGCACCCCGCAATACAGCATTCCAATTGTACCCGTTGCAACAGTATCCGCTAGTGCATCCTTCCCAGGGTCATACTCCGGCTGTCACACTCATGATGGAGAAACGTAAGATCAGATAAATCTCACACCCTAGCCAATCCTGCCTAACAAAATTAATAGTTTCTGCGTTGGACCTGACGGCAAAGACTTCCTAATCAAGGCTCTATCTAACAACGACACCGAGCGCAGCGAACATAATGATGGGCGTGGAGAGCACGGAGGTGAAGAGACAAAACAAAACTGCCACTTCCATGCCGGGGTAGAACATTGCACCGCCGGCTCCTCAACATCAAGTCCAGGTCTAAGCTGCGCCCGCAGTCAACGAGACTACAACATCCCCCTCCGTATTGGCGCCACCTTCACCATTCTAGTAACCTCGTCAATCGCAGTCTTCGCCCCAATATTCCTGAAGCAGTTCACGAAGTTATCCGCGACCTGCCTCACCTTCACTATTATCAAGCAATTCGGGACAGGAGTTATCATAGCAACCGCATACGTGCATTTACTGACCCATGCCCAGTTGTTACTTGGTTCGGACTGTGTTGGAGACTTGGGCTATGAAAGTACCGCTACCGGAATTGCCATGGTTGGGGCTTTCCTCTCGTTTTTGTTGGAGTACCTTGGCGCACGCTTCATTGATCGAAGACGCTGCAGGAATTCTACTAGCACGACCCCCGCTTCGTCGGTTTTGGACCCTAAATACTCCGAGGGCGTAATCACTGCTGCTCCACCTGGACACGTGCACGGAGGAGTTTCCGGTAATGGAAATGATGATAAACTAAGTGTTGCTGTGATGGAAATGGGGATCATATTCCACTCTATCCGTAGCCCCCCACTCTCCTCATCACCTCATCCCGACAGCGCGCTAACAAACCGTAGTGATCGGGATAACCCTCGTTGTAGTAGGAGACTCCGGCTTTGTGACCCTCTTTATCGTCATTATCTTCCACCAGATGTTCGAAGGACTGGCATTGGGCGCACGAATCGCCTCCCTCCCCATCGACACCAGACTCCTCATTAAGCTACTAATGGGCGCGGGCTTCGCTGCCATAACACCCATTGGAATGGCTATAGGGATTGGCGTAAGGAATGAGTTCAATGGCAATGATAAGGCCACTATCATCGCACTCGCGACCCTTGACGCATTGAGTGCTGGTGTGCTTGTCTGGGTTGCGCTTGTGGAGATGTGGGCCGCGGATTGGCTCTATGGCAATCTCAAAAACTCGAGCGCTAAGAAGACCACCATCGCGATGCTTGCCTTGGTGTCTGGAATGGTGCTCATGGGACTGCTGGGGAAGTGGGCATGAGCAACTTTCTTTTGAATTTTGGTAATACCAGGAGGAAACTCTAACCCTGCCCGCCTGTTTAATTGGGCTTAGTTTGTATGGGATGGTTTCCACCCACAAGCTGGGCGGATTGGGATATAATGGCTTGGGCAATCACACGGCTTCATCATAGCTTGATTTTAGCATAAATAGGTGTAGTTTGGTACCAGTATTCGGGAAAACCTACACCCCATTTCCGCACTACCACCGGTGAATGGACTCTCATTATTTCCGTCATTCTAGTAATGTGGGCGGATTATATTGGGGGGGGGGTGGTGATCTTGTAATATTATGGGAATGCACCGGCGCATTGACGAATTGATGCATGGTCCCCGACAATTTAGTTTTCACCTAAGCTCTTGCAAAATTCAACTTCCCGGGAGCGCTTCCTACGGGTAGACCCCTCTCGATCGAAGGCTTTTATCCGGGCATGGTCGGATCCCGGACAGCTCCGGCCGGGCCCGTTGTTCAGGTTATCATAGGGCGCGCGCGGTACCAGGCACTGATGAGCGGCTAATGGCAATCCGGGGGCCAACTCCGCATATGGGATTTAGCTTGGCTGTTACCCGGGAGTCGCCCAGAGTAGTAGCGGTAGAAGCACTAGGCTGTGCTTTATTTACGGAATAAAATTCATGTTAAGATGTAGGATTTCCTATTCTTAATGTATGATACCACTAGCATTGCGCTCCCGGGAGCTTTGCAAATTCTGTCTTCTTAGACACTGTCTTTCATCCCAACTCTAAGCATGTGGGTAAGCCTAATCGAGATATTCAAGTAAACTGCATCCTCTAAAGGACTATCTTCCCTAGCGATCATGGACGATCACTAGTGGCCGTTGGAGGTCTGTAGGATATACTACTGGAAATCAGGGTCGCTGTCACGAACCTGAGTAGAGGGGCGCTAGACAGCCCTGGCGAGGCGAGGATCAGGCTCCACATGACCCACAGTTGTAAGTCGCCTCGACAACGCCTTTCATAGTCATGCTCGTCCCACACCCCGCTAGGGCCTGTAGCACTGGCTCGATCTCAGGGATGAGTTGCTCCGCAGCCTCACCTGCTACGGCCCCCTTTAATGGTACCTCTTATCGGGCTGCAGCAGCCGCTACGGCTTTAGCAAGGATGCTGTCGTATAGGTTTGACGTGCAGAAGGACAGGGGGGCGGAGCCCCCGGTGGATGCCTTAGTTTCTGCAGCGTAGGATGTCTCGAATCGTGGCAGTATAGGGATATACAGCTGTTCAGGCGAGGGGGACTGTGGGCTCACGGAAGGAACCCTTTTTACCTGCCACTTCTTGTTCTTCCCCCCTACAGTCCTTGGTGAATGTGCTTGGCGCTGCGTTGGGGGTTCGAGTCCTTTCCACCCCTGCGGAAGTATAGCTATGGTTTTGTTTCGAATTCCTCGAGTAGGTCGGTATGGACCGGCTTTCCGGCCTTGTTCTGGATGAGGTCGGTGTATATATCTCCAGTGAGGCAGCCAGCCAACTCGAGGCCACTGCTGTCCATTCTTTCTCCACAACGGGATATATACGCTATCCGTCGTAGATCCTCAGCGCTAGTGTTCCTCGTGGGGAGGGCACTCCACGAGGGGTCTTATGGGGGAGACTAAAGCGGGGTATGTGCCACCATTATGATCAGCCCCACGCAGAAGCAGTGCCGTTAATAACGAGCCACGAAAGGTCTATAATAGGGTCACATCTGCTAGAAGACTCTCCAGAGGGGGGGAGGGGGTTGAGGGGGGACGGTAAGCGACGGGTAGCAGTCGCACGGTGGCGGTCATTGCGCGGGGGTTGTTGGAACGCAACGATAATGATGATCGGGCTGGGACCGGCCTGTTTCCGGCGAGCCATAGCATTGAGGTGTTCGGATACTCTTGATAACCCAAAACGTGGTAGTTGGCCTCTAGGCCCGCGATGCGGTAAACCCATCTAGGGCGGTTTCCGTTTGATTGCTGGAGTGGGTACAGGGGTAAGACCAACACCCCCCGAAACCCTTCCTGCAAATAGCTGCACCGTTCCATGAGGTGCCCGGGAGACAGAGCGGCTTTGCCTCTGGGAGTCATAGTGACAGTGGGTGCTCTGCATAAGAGGACTACGGATACCGGTGGTGCATACCAATTATAACCTACGTCAGCAAGCGTGTCTTCACACACTACCGGTATTTTTCTTCGCTGTACGCGACTTGGCTCGTCCACGGGGTCCCCACCAACAGCGTCCAATAATCCGACCGCCACCCCGAATCCCCCGCCGGCCAGGCCACACCTGTCACTACTCTCTCACCAACTACTTCGCTATCATCCGCGACGAGTTCACAAGAGAGGAAGAGTGGGGAGGGGAACGGGGAGAACGGGGGATCCGATTATCTACAACTACACCTCCCTACGCTTGGCCCGCGCCTATAGCGTTTAGTGTTCTGAATGTGTGGGATCTGGATACATTGGCAGCGTCTGGAAAACCACCGTTGACTGGAGTTATATGATGTGCTCATTCAAGTTTGCCTTCCCCCCACTGAGGAATTTGTTATTAAGGTTTAGGGAAAATACAAACGGTGAGAACCATAGAAACAGTTGAAGCGGCGCCAATGAAAATTGTGGAACCACCAGAACCAGGTTACATACTAGATATCAAGCCTGAGTCAAAGCGAGCTAAATTAACTAAAGCTAGAAATTTGTTCCGTTCCTATACGTACCTTTAGAAATCTATCTAGGTTGCATTTTGAGGTTAAGCTTACCGACCTGGCTTTTAAACCTAGCTAACAAGGAAATCATATCCATTCCCAATGCTACCCATTCTCGGGCTTCCGGTAAAGAGCACGGACACTCTCAGAATACTGCTGTTCGAGATGGGCTAAGGATAAAAGCACCAATGACGAATACCAGCTAAAGTACCTTAAGGACTCAGCAATTACCTTCACCGCAGGCGTCAGTTTCCGGAGATGATCATTTCCCCAATCAGCTTCCAGGGTTGGCACCAGAGGCCTTTATCAATTCCGGAAGTTCGGGCTAAGTGTCCGATAGCGAAGAAACCGAGCCTTTTTGCAGTTTCGATAAGTAAACTGTTGCCGATAATGTCTGTTTTACATGGCGCGTCTCAGAGACTAGAGATTTGCTATCCGCCTTGCTCAAGCTGGCTTCCTGTCGCCGAGTGCTGTTTTAACACCCAGGGTCCCCAGGCACATGGCAATCAAGCCCTGCCCCCCGTATAAAGTGTCAAAGAAGTGCTATTGAGCACCGGAGCTCAGTCTATTTTCGGTTTTTCGACTCCATCGATCGCCGGGTAACAACCACCAAAATCCAACCATGGCCACCCACTAGACTAGGATCTATTGGTAGACCGGTGGGTTCTAGCCAAGTGCAAAAGCCTTAGTCCACAGATGAAAAGGGAAACGAAGCGTCAAGTAGTGCGCATTTATGAGGCTTGGTTGATATGTCCACAACATGTAGCTTCGCAGGCATCAAATGAAGGGGCACCTCGAGTCCGAAGCACTTGACGTCTTGCGAGAGAAACCTCGCGCAGGTGGTGAATATGGATTCTTAAATCTCAAGGAAGTATAACGAAAACGGAAAAGAACGAGGGCTCGGGATCCAGTGATTGGGAGCTTAAGGTGTAAATACCTCTTCTTCCCTTCTTCTTAAAAGCTGACTGGAATAAAACAATAGGCCGGAACTAGAATCAAGAGGGAGCTAATACTACCACTCAGTCCGGCTCTGGAACGGAAAGCCGAAGGTGCCTTTGCAGAGGTTAGTTAGTACTGGCTGGATGAAACGCCGGCACCGCCTATGAGCCTTTGTGGTCTAGTCTAGTTTACTATCTTAAGATGTTTGGCTCGTTTTTTCCCTAAAAGCCCCCGTTCGGCCCATTCTGTTTTGTTGCACCGTTCAGCTCTGGCTCGGTGGATATAATATGTCATTGTATTCATGTATCATCACTCGTGTATAGATTCAGAGCACCTGTTGCGTTGCAAGGTCTCGTTATCCAGTAGGGTTAGGGTTCAGATTCAGGGGGCACTAGAAGATCTCTTCACGTTAGTCTTCAGTATAATATGGGGACAAGTTTTTCTTTCCTTCTCCTGTATGTTCGATTAACTATCCTTTCCATCTCTCAATCCGCATCGTTGCTACAGTACCACTCCTGTCCCTTTCATCACATTCATCGGTAGTGCACGAGATTGCGGTTGAGAAACATTAACATTTTTAACCACTCTCACAGGTACGGTGATCACAGAGTCCATCCCCAAGTTGAAAGATGCAGGGAAATCGGGCTAGCATTGAGATGCGCAGTTCTCGATCCCAATCGGGGGTTTATATTAGGCCTGGTAGCCTGCCTTGGCCCAGCCTATCGGTGACCCGGCCGGCTGGGAGCGATAAATGTGAGGGAAGGGAACGTTTCAATTCCCACTCAAGGGAGGCTACAGGTTTGAGACAAAACATCTAAGTTAATTTCTTTTGACTAAGGCAGTCGCCCCAATGCCAGGCCATTCTCTGACGTCTTCCGCAGCCCTATTTACTAGGTGGATAACCGGAATCGCAATCCTTGATTCGTCTTCCCTCATTCCCCCTCACCCCCCTACCACGTACAACTATCAGGTGTCATCCATCAAATATATAGTTACAATCACCCATGAAAGAGGGAATGAAGCCCAATTGCCTACTGCCAGCGTGGAAGTGGGTTCAAAGCTAAAAGCCAAATCAGAGAAAAGGAAACAGCAAAAAAGAAGCCGAGGTGGCATCATGTGAAGAAAGCCCGGAAAGAAATAAATAGGAAGAGTCTAGAAGGTGGTGAATAGAAAACATGAGAAAGCCCTAACGATGAAACGAGTGGTGAAGAAAGGACTAAACTAGCAGTAGGATGAAATTAGTCGTGAAACAAGACTAATCTGTATGGCAGATAGGCACTAAATCCAACAAAATAAGAGTTATGATTAACTTGAAAGTGGTGAAAATATAAATGAGACTAATACACTCGAGACATCGTTGTCTCTGCCCAGGGGTGCCCCCCACTATCCATACTCGCCCCAATGCCATGCTGTCCTCCAACGTCTTTCACAGCTCTATTTACTAGGTGGATAACCAGCATCCCAATCCTTGATTCATATCCCCGAACGTATCCTGCATTCCCCCCCACCTCCCGCCGGGGATATAGGATATGTGGATAAAACCGGAAAAGGGGAGGTCGAGAATCGGGACATCGTTGTCTCTGCTCGGGTGTACCCCCCACTGTCCACGCTTAGTAGTGTCCCATAGAGCCAGGACGTTTAGTGGGCTTGTGGGGGGCGCCATTATATCTGGCAATGAGAGAACTCCTTGGGCAAGGTCCTGTACTCGGGTATGGACGTAGGTGACCGGACAGCCAAGGATTCTAGAGGCTGACCGGTCTTGCCCTCTTAGGAAATAAAAGGGTGAGTCTGGCATGAGAATTGCTCAAACAAGCAAGAAGCTTTGACACCTCTAATCCCTGGCTGTCCGGTCACCCACGTCCATACCCGAGTAACACCCGGCCTTGCTCCTCCTGTTTCTCTGCGATTGTGACGACCGTGGTCTCGGGTTCGTAGCTGCTGATCGTGTCCGCTCTGTTCGTCCTGTTTCTTCACGACCACCGTGGCATCCTCAGCAAGGCGATCGGCGCGGGTTTGTAACTCGTGATCGCGTTCGCTCTATCTCCGTGTGTTTGTGTCGGCCGTGGTTTTCAACACATCAACATCCGCAATCAGGCTAATGACAGCGTTAGTGTTATACTGTATTCCCCCCGGGTAGCCCCGAGATGCGCAACAATACCAGTAAGATGAGTGTCATCTGGCGAATCTGGTGCGGACATGCTTGCAGATCATGTGTGAATTAGAAACCCCGCAGATCGTGGGCGGGGACGCGTCTATCCGGGACTTGCGGTAGCTGTGCCTAACATCTAGGGTAGGAGGAATGGAATTGGGGATGGGCCGGTACGTGAGGGACAGGTTGAGGAGGAGCAGGAAGGATGATGGATTGATGGGTGAACAGCAAGGATAGCGGGACGGAGATTATCCATGTGGACAAGTCCTGGGGGGTGACCTTACCGGGTCAGCCCGCATCATGTCAAGTCTTGGCGAAAAGGATCTACTATTATGTCAGCAAACTTAATGGGGATGTAATTTCCTCGTACTTCGAGTAAGTTACTTACAGACTCCGTGTCCACACTACTAAGGATTTGTGAACTATTAACGTGATGTAGTATATTGACCGTGGGGGTGCAATTATTGACTCCTTACGACAAATAATTGTGTTTGCTCATCAGTCGTGCAAAATACCGTAGTTTCTACCCTATAAAATCGAAAATTAGGAATCAATCCGGCTCGCGGTAAAGTTTGTAGCCGTCTGTTTTTCTGGAGTCCTGGGTTGATATAATACGTGGAATTAGTGAGTCAACCTGCTTCCAGTGAAGATCTCAAGAAAGCTCCAGTCACTGTACGGGCAGCGCTTGTGGTTCTAGGCGTCCCGTAGACCTAGAGGTAGCTACCGTAGTGTACTGCAACCCCAGGAGTTCTACTCGTAGTGAGGCAAGAGCGCCCGCGAAGACTCCGACCGGTTTCTTCCGGTCCTCTACCTGCAACCCTGCAGCCCCCTCCCGCATAAATTTACTGGAGGGAACCGAGAGACTCAGCGACTTGAGACACATATCGGCCCGTCCGTCCGCCAGTCCTCGGCGATGTGACTTGAGAGAATGTCCAGGAAGCGCGGCGGTAGGGGCGTCAGGAGCGACAATGAGGATTTTTGTCGCATCTTCATATGATAGATAGATTCTCGAACATGTTCGAGAGGAGATATAAGAACCAAGAACCACCAAAATTGGGTAGCCCTACTTATACCCATAGGCCGCTCTTCCAGTTCACAACTGCCGAAGGAGGATTGGATAGATGGTCGATAGTTTTGCAAAAAAGCGAGTAGTTCTGAGTACCTAACCCATAACCGTCCTAGGTCGGGCGGACCGGTAGTGAGGGAGCCGCTAGGGCGTATGATACATTCAACAAGCCCGGGAGACACCTCCGGGAACTCACATGCTTGGCTTTCCCGGCTGCCACCAGCAACGGTTTTGAAATATCCGGGGCAGGGGAGGGGTGCTCGAGTACAAGTGGGGCCGATAGATATATTAGTCACGTGGGTCTGATAAGATAAAATTTTGGTTGGCCTTCTGGTTGTGGTGTCCAGAGATAATGCACGTGACTAATATATCTATCGGCCTCACATCTCACAGCTCTAGCAGGGCCAAGCCTTCCTTGAATTTATCACCCCACCCCCGGAGCCACCCCCCGAGCTGAGAAACCCACCCCACGCCCGCAGTTGGGTCTGTGCCCCGGATACCGGTACCTGCTCCCGACCCGGTTGCGGATAGATACCCATAAGCAGGCAATACTCGTACATCAAATCACCCTACCGAACTAGACTATGCAGAATGTGCCGGCACTGTTCAAGGTTGGTATGTCTACATTTCCCTGGTTATGGGTCCAAGGTCCCCCCGCCCGGACAGCATGAGGTCACCTCAGCTGCAGCGACAAATCCAGAACCACCGCTAATTGGCCTGCCGGAAGATTTCCCCTTGCTCGTGCGGAAATACGGAGACCCATACCGAGGGGATAGCAGCACCAATACTTCTGCAATGGGGGGGGAGGGGGGTTATATATCCTTGATCACCCTCCGCTGGCCAAGCTACGATCATAAGCCCAAGCATGCCTCTCCCCGAGTAAGTCCCAAGAAATGAAGTTCCTTACCGGAATACTCTTTGCCCTTCAGATGGCATCCGCCCATCCGCCCACCCAAGACATTAAGGATGAGGTCATAGCATTTACCCAGTTCCTCAACCTCAGCACCGCCGTCAGTGAAGGTATCGCAGCACTCTTCCGACAACACCCCAAGCCCATCGCAGGAAACGTGGACCTCGCCTGTCAAGTAACCCGTCTAATCTTCGGTTCCTCGTACTCAGACCCTGTTACCGATAGCACTACCTACACCACTCTCGCCGACATCAACTGGTCGCAGTCATGCCGCCTCCGCCCTTCCTGCATCGTTACGCCAAGATCTGCACTGGAAGTCTCTGCCGCGATTAAGGTAATTTCGTTCCTGGATATCCCATTCTCCGTGCGCAGCGGCGGGCATTCCGCGAATCCGGGTCGGGCGAATACCGACACTGGGATTCTTATTTCTTTGAACGAATTGAGCGAGGTATCTCTCAGTGCTGATAAGACTGTTGCAAGTATTGGTCCTGGGAACCGGTGAGGCGCTGCGTACGATGAGCTGGCACCGCATGGAGTTGGTGTTCTTGGGGGAAGGGTTCCCGACGCTGGAGTTGCGGGATTGATCCTTGGGGGTAAGTGTCCTTCACCCCCCCCATAAAGCTAAGCCATTGGCTAAATACAGGTTAGGCGGGATATCTTACTTCACAAACGGCTACGGTTTCGCCTATGATAACGTCATGAACTTCCAAGTTGTCCTCTCCACCGGCGATATCGTAAATGCAAATGCGGATGAAAACCCAGACCTATTTTGGGGCCTCAAAGGCGGGTCTGGCAATTTCGGTATTGTCACAAGATTCGACCTAGCAACGTTCCCGGAGCTTTCTAGCTTCCGCTACGAAGTCCTCCGCTACTCGGCCGCGCAGAACGAGAAGCTGCTCGAAGCGCAGGAGGAGTATCAACGAGTTGGAGAGCTTGATGCGAAGTCTGGGATTATGCAATTGATCAACGCAGATACTTCATTGATAGCCTTGGTTTATACCGGAGGCCGCCCTGACGAACAGCCGGCAGCATTCAAGCCATTCTATGAAGTCCCCGGAATCTCCCCACTCGTGCCACCGATAGCTGGCGGGTTAGCTGGGCTGACGCAGGCATTCGCACCGCTCTTCTCCGGGCCCACCAAAAGGTATGCTTACTCCCCCAGTACGCAAGAAGGACACATTAAACCCACGAGGAAATAGACACACTATCGGCGTTGTAGCCACCCGAATCGACGTAGACCTCTATAAAGCCCTCTACGTCCGCTACGAACCCATCCGAGCAGAAGTCGCCCAGCGCGCAAACGGATCTCTCTCCTTAGTCATGCAAATAATTTACAAATCTGCCATCGAGTACAGCTCCCGCACCCACGGGAACGCGATGGGATTCTCAGATGAACCGCAGCAATTCACACACACCCTCCCCCACCACCTCCCTACTCTTACTAATTCACTGCTGAAGGGCTCGTCTACCTCTTTGACTGGACAAACCCAGACGACGACGCATACATCTTTAATACAGAAAAGCGACTAAAAAACGAGTGGAAGGAATTAGCGGAGGCTAAAGGGCTATATTTGCCCGGTCAGTATCTAAACGACGCTTCTCATGAGCAGGACCCGTTCTCTTCTTACGGTAGGGAGCGCTATGCCAAGTTGAAGGCTATAAGTCGGAGGTACGATCCTGGGCAGGCCTTCCAGAGGCTATCCAATGGGGGGTTTTTGTTGAGGGATGCGGAGAAATTTTTGTAGTCTGTGTGTATTGTACCTTTTTGGAAGGGGGTGAGTACGATACTCATGGAATATCACTCGGACTTAGCTTATTTGAGAGAGATACTGTTGCATTGCCAACAACCTGGATCATCAAAAGTTATTAGACTACACTGTCTACACAGCACCTGTCCGCCACACACCCCACTCATCTAACATCCCTATAGCTCCTAAGAGTCTTGTAGGTTTTTATGCGAGCTACAGATCTAACGGCGCATCATAAAACTTTGACCGATCTTCCTAGGCGTTGGCGCTCTGAGGGCAGTGTGCTAAAAAGCCGTCTAGCGGGGTAGCTTGCTTATAGTATCGCAGCATGGAAGGACTGGCTTTAGGAACAAGGGGATTCGTGACTCCAGGCTGGGCGGGTGTGGTGGGTGGTAAGAGAAAATAGCGAACAGCTATAATGAGGAGGCAAGGGCTGACTTGCAACTTGAGGAGCATTGGAGCGCAACAGTGAAGACGGGCGACCCAAGCCCCGGCAGAACAAAATTTCTAATAACGCGCGGCCTGAGACAGATTGTAAGTAAACGATCATCACAATTTTGGTTGCGGAGAATTTCCGAACCCTAACTTTATAGATGCAGGAAGGGGAAAGTGAACGGGATCAATCGCGGTTCTGGGATGAAAAATTTTCTCTCAGGTTTTTGGAATGCTGGAGCGGAAAAATTCATGGAGGTAGCCACGGGCTTGAGACAAGAGAATTGCTGATATCTGATTCGCTGAATGTTGCAAGGGAACTGGATAGCAAATATCGGAGGCGGAACTAGCCCGGGGTTTGGCACGAGACGAGGCGGTTTGCGACGGCCAGCTGGTTGCGTGCGGATGGAGGGGACTGAACCAGATCCAATACGGGAAGCAATTGCTAATCTGCCGCTTACTAAGTTTTGTACTCGTAGAGGGTGAATGACCAGTATCATACATACCGCTCTATTGGAAATAGCCAGTTGCTGACTTTGGGTGAGCGGAGTTCAGTAGTAGGGTAAATCAAAAAACCAACCATCGCCTTGGGACGAGACAATCGTTGACGTCTGGGAGGTCAAGTGTTGTAGGGGGTAATGAGGACAAGATAAACCAGTGTTTGAGACAGGGAAATCGCTGACCTCTGGCGGGCCGCGCGCCGCAGCGTATAAGAGAATAGGTTCAACCATAGTTTTTAGACGAGAAAACCAGCCTCCGGTATACAGCGTATTTTAGGGGGTAAGTGAACAGGACCAACCACAGTTTTGCACGCTACGGGAGCCTAAGGTGTTAGTTTTGGTATTACGGGAGAACAAGATCAAGCACGGTTTCGAGACGAGGCACACAGAGATTTGGAATCGGGGTAAAAACTGGCACCACATTAGGCTCGACGTCGCTTGGGTTTATCATATCTACAAATTTGGGTCTCGCCCACCTCACTTGGCTGAGAACCGCCAACTATGATATGATACTCTCCAACCCCGCTCCCCAAGCACCGATCAAGCTCCCATCAGGAGCAAACCGTGCTTCGCTACCTAATCAAGGGTGGAACCTGCTTCAATCCCATACACCGTACGTTTCTAAGCGGCACTAGAAATCACTGTCCATTGGGCGGGGATAGTCGAGCCTCCGTCCAGCCGAACAGGCAATATGGCCAGGAATAAGCCGATCGCCTGGTATAATAAATTATGTTATACGTGACCCCTAGAATTGTAGCTAACGTGGACTCAGATAGAGCGATCCTATTGCAAAAATCGACGATAGGGTTGATAACGTTATAAAGTCGTGGCCCCTATCAGTTTAGTATATGGCTAACAATTTAATAGGATGTGGGCGGTATCAGGGGGCACTTGGGTGAGGGCACCCAACCTTCCTACTACCACCCTCCTTGCTTAGTATACCTGCTGTATACACCTCAAACTGTGTTGTATTTTCATACAAAGTTATTAAGATCTTGCCGTACCGTACATCCTGAACAATAAATACCCCTCCTTCGGTGGTGACACTTAAAGGGGCGAAAAATAACGAAAAGCAACGAAAAAAAAGTAAAACAGTATCCCCCCATTCCCCTGATCCTCTCTCCTTCCTTCCCCAGGAGCCCGCTTCGGCCCACCCATCCCCCCACCCAAATATCATGCGAAAGCTAGGAATAAATACAGGCAGAACAAAAAACAGAAAACGCCAATTACCCCATCTAACCCAACAAAACACAGCGCAGCGATCAGACGAAATGAGAACCCCCGAAAATCTCAATCATCGCCGACCCAAACCCCTTCCCACCACTTCTCCAGAGCAATCTTCAATTTATCGGCTTTCCACTTTGCGTATTCCCACGGGTTCATGTCTTCCGGGTTTTTCTCTCCCGGCTTCTCTTCTCCTTCTCCGGGCGTCTCCGCCGAGGGGTTTTGGGTTTCATTTTGCTCTGGCTCTGGTGGTTGTGCGGTTCCGGAATTTGGCTGCGGGTCGGGGTCTGCAGGGATCGTTTGAATGGAGACTACACCTTCATTTGCACTCGTTGGGGCCGTAGCGGTCGTAGTGGGGATAACAGGTTGCCCTACTTGTGCACTGGTAGATGCGTCAATTTCCTTCCCCTCTTCCTCTTCTGTGACTGGCCAGTCGGGAACGACTTTGAATGCTGCAAGACCCTTGATGGTCGCATTTGTACCGCCGAGGGCTTCGCTAATGCCTAGACTTTCACAGACGATTCTGTGTACCTCCCAATTGCCGAATTCCTCTAAAACAACACCCACATCACCCTCCTCCTCCTCTACACCCATACCCATAACCCGTCTCTGCCCCCCAGTGTACAGGTGTCTAAACGCGGGACCCTTCGCAATGAAAATCGCCCTCATCAATGGATGTAAATTGTCATATCCGTGCAACCCGGCAGGCTCATACTTTCCCCTAGAAGGTGCATCCACGTCGTATTCCTTTCTAGTAACGATAGCGTACCCTGTCTCGGGAACAACCCACAGTGGAGCTATCCTATCGTTATTAGAAAAGTGCCAGCGAGCGGGCATGTTCTTATCGCGTAGGTATACGTCCCAATGCTTCTTACCCCTTTCCAGATTCGCGAGGGTTTCCGAAAGGAGCGTTTCGTAAAGGACTGTTAAATTCACGTTTGCGTGCGGGCGGAGACCGTAGAGTGGCCAGCCATCTGTGTGCTCGATTAGTGACATGTCGATTATCTCGTCGATATAAATTAGCCTTTCGTGGGAGGTGCTAGCCATGCCGTGGTCGGAGACTATGATTATGTTTATGAGGTCGGTGAGGTTGCGAGCGTCTAGGCCGCCGAGGAGGTCTGTGAGCATGGCGTCTACTTCTTGAATAGCGGTATTGAGATCGGTAGTGTTTGGGCCGAATTTGTGTCCGATTGCGTCCACATTTGGAACGTATGCCGCGATAAATTGTGGTCGTTCTTGGAGGGGGAGGTCCAGCCACTCTAGTATCCTCGCGGTCTTCCTTTTGAGGGACTCGGTGCTGTTGAAGTGGTCTAAGTAGCTAATGTCCCAGCCATCATTAGCTTCGGACCCGGGCCACATGTGCACCGCCGATTTAATGCCCTGGCGCTCAGCAGTGGCCCAGAGGGGTTCGCCGCCCCACCACTCGCGTTGCAGGGAGCGGGCAGGGTCGGTGTAGAAGAACTCCTTCTCAAGGTCAGGGTCCCAGAAGCTATTCCCCACAATACCATGTGACTCAGGGTGCAATCCTGTCGCAATGGTCCAATGATTTGGGAAGGTAACTGAGGGGAAAGCAGGTGTGAGCCATCGCGACGACAACCCAGAGTTCGCCATCGCCGTAAGCTCGGGGCTCATAGCTCTGTTAAGAAAATCCGCACGGAACCCATCCAGAGAAATCAGCAGCGTAGTAGGCTTATAGTCATGCGTCCCGTTAGACAACCGAGTGTCCTTCGTGATACCAAACGGCACCGCTCCGGAGCGACGCCCGTGCGACAAAGATAACGATGCGGAAATCAGCAGCAGCAAAAACGTCAGCAGCGAAACCGTATACAACAGAACTCTTCTAACGGAGGGTTTCCTTGGCTGTCCCTCAGTCAGTTAGCGCCCCTGTGCCCGATCAAATCGCCGAGTTAAAACAAACCTTCCTCTCAATGACCTCCTTCTCTCTCAATAAATCAACGTCCTCACCCTCCTCGCTGTCGGCCTCATCATCGCTATCCGCCCCAAGCCCAAACTCACCCCCCTCTTCCATACCCAACCTCTTCCCACCCATCATGTGAACAACGTCGCAAACACCTTTCTTCTTTCCCCGCGCACCGCGGACCTTCTTCCCAATCTTCACACCGGGCTTACCCCCGATGGATCCAAACAGGCCATTTCTGCCCGCAAGCAATTTTTCCCGCTCTTCCTCTTCCTTGAGAACTTCGTGGTCGGCACAGCTGCCTTCGTCGTCTGAGGATTCTGAGAGGATGTCATGTGCGGCACCCACCGGAACGGCGGGGTATTGCGCAGCAGTCATTGCCGGATGTCCGCTAAGAAAGGAGGCTATGGTATGTGACGAGTTGAAGGTTGAGATAAGAAATTCCGGGGGTATTCAGGTACTGTGTGCCGGGCTTTGGCAGTAGAATCCGCTGGAAGGCAGCTTGTGGGTTGTCGGCCGATCGGGGGCGCGATAACGTCCGTCGGTCGTGGGGATGTTGACAGGCTGGATGGATCAGGGGAGTTGAAGGGCGGGTAACTCTTTCTGGATGTGCTTGGCGTTGCGAGGATGTCTGGTGAAGGAGTCGCGTAACGCTCAAACCACCAAAACCCCGTTCTGCAATTTCGTGGTTGCCCCGTGATTGTTAGTCTACAAGGACAACATTCCACGGTGGAAATAATACGGTACAGAAAGTGGATAAGATGGCAGGCTACTTGAAGAATTATTCCTTATCCATTAGTCCCCATTGAACGAATACTATAAACATTGTATGATACTAGTAAGGTTTATTCGGTCTCAAACTTGATGATTGCCCAGCACTTGAGCAGTACGACCGCGACATTTTCCCCCGGAGCCTACAATACCTATGGAGTCGTAGAAGAGCAACAGTGATGCGGTAAATTTACTATTGGTGCTAGGGGTGCGGATGGCCGGGTGTTGCAAACTCGGGTGCGAAAAAATAGCCACGGGGCACAAATTATCAGCCTGCTGATGCCATTCAGGCCGGTCATTAAGTTCTAAGAAATGAAAGGCCCTCCTTTGGTAGAGTTCGCGATCCTGGATATGGTATCCCGATGCTAGGCCCGCCGCCCAACCCTCCCGATGCCAGTTCTTTAGCTGTCGATGCTCTCTCTAACGTACGCAATACCGCTAGCAGGTGCTAGTTGGAACGTTAAAGCTTCTCGCGTATAGGATGGTTGCCGCGGGCCGGAAGTGCAGCCGCCAGGTAAGACTAAATGATCCGGAGCCTCTCAAGGTATTAAATTAATAGCTAGTGGTAGGGCTGCTATCATAGAAGCTATCGAACCTATGACTACCTTCCCCCCTTAGATGTGAGAGGATAACGGAGGGACTGGAGGGTGAGGCTTTAAACGCGATTGGGCTATCACACCTTTGGAAATTTCCCACACAATGTGCCTCCGAAGGAGCACAGTTCGCAGTTGGGTTTCTACAACCTATCTGTGTGCCAAGACCTTGGGAAAACGCTCAACACAATATTGCTCTCCTTTCCCCGCCGGGCAGAGTATCTAGCCCGAGGCGGAAGTTCGTCTCGCATGGGCTCGGGTGTTATCCCTACGCAATGTAGTAATAGTGTGATAGGTTAATAACAAGGACGGTGAAAATAAAGTTGAAAAGCTACAACTGCGGTCGTACAACAGCTCTCTGAGTAACCCGATAAGCAGACATTTGATTGGCTACTTGACTCGTGAGAAGGCATGATAAGCGAGGAAGCTTTGTGCAACAAACAGTGCAGCAGCGTGTGATACTCGTGTAATCACGGTAGTGCCGCCACTACCGATAACGTCGAAAAATTTCTGGAAAGGACTGCTATCGCATACCGCCAAAATTTGAACCCTGTTTCTTTGGACTTGGAATAGCATGCACTAATAGCAGCTCCTCCATAAATACCCTCGGACGCTAGGAGCACAAGGTCGGACCGGAGGACAAAAAAATAAGGAGATAGCGACCCTCCTTCGGCATTTCTGGAAACCTTACATGAAAATCTGCCTACCGTGTAGGATAATTTTAGTAGCTTGTGGTGAATCTGGCGAAAAGGGACGCCTCGAGGAGATTATGCGGGTGGATATGGATGCGGTATATGCCGAGGACGGGGCAACGGAAATTCTGTGCACCAGCTCGTTTTCTTCGCCTTGGATTATTTCCTTTCCCCTTCTTCCTCTCTTCCTTCGGGCTGCCGACTGTAGTCGCTTGCCTTAAACCCCGGGCTTTCCTTTGCTATAGGATATATGTGAGCAATGACAAAATTACGCTGGAAGAACCCCAATCCTAATGTTTGTCCAAACTGTTATCACATAAATATGCCTTGGGTTGGAAGAAAAGAAACACATTTTGGCACAAGGCTCCGAGAACTTTACACGACCGATAGACCACTGTCGCCAAGTACAAGTAGGTAGAACTGCCAGGAAAGAATAATAAAATCAAGTCACCGCCGTCCAAAAAAATAAACGAACAACTAAACAGCTAGGAAATAAAACCAGAGCTTACAGCCCAACCTCTCCGTAACCGGAAGAAAGAAAATATAAACAAGTAAGGAATAGAGAAGAAAGGTCTGAAGGTTGACAGAATACTGGTAAATCGCCCACAGTAGACCTCCGGAGAAAAGCAACTTGAGACGTAGGGGCACCCTTGATTCCCAATGGACATCATACAGGATATGAACACCACCCACTCTGACAGCATCCACCTTCGCGCCAAAGAAAAGGCGAAGAATGAGAAAAAATAAACGATCGGGGCAAGGGCAAAAATAACTGTTCACGTTGATCAGTACCACTTGCTATCACCTACGATGGGGGGGGGGGGGCACAGAACAGAGATGAACAATTATGGAGAAGGACTCACGCGGCCAGCCACCCGAAAATAGACGAGGGCCAGATTATGAAAATGGCTAACTGTAACAGGTTTCCGATAAAGAAGGGCCATTTTGAATACCGGTAACGCAAGTACCAAGGAATCACCACCGATAATACGGCGGCGGTGAGGTAAATAGGGTTTAGTTGTAGTGGAGGTGAGCGTGTACGGTCTAGGAGTCGTTTCACTATTCCCTCGTGCCCATTCCTGGCAGCCAATAGCAGAGGCGTTTGACCATACTTGTTCGATGAGCGGGGGTTGACCTCGCTCCTGGCCAGCAGCAGCTTCACTATTCCCTCATGTCCATTCTGGGATGCCAATAGCAGCGGTGTAAAGCCGCACTTGTCAGATGAGCCGGGGTTGACCTCGCTCCGAGCCAGCAGCAGCTTCACTATTCCCCTATGCCCATTCTGCGCAGCCAATAGCAGTGGTGTGAGGCCCTCTTCGCTCGATAAAGTGGGGTTTACCTCGCCCCGGGCCAGGAGAAGCTTCACTATTTCCTCATGTCCATTCTGGGCAGCAAGTAGCAGCGGTGTTTGGCCATCCCCATCCGGCGAGTCGGGGTTGACCTCTCTCCAGCCGAGGAGCAACTTCACTATTCCCTCATGACCATTCTGGGCAGCTAGTAGTAGTGGCGTAATGCCTAACTTGTTCGACGAGCAGGGATTGACCTCACTCCTAGCGAGGAGAACCTTCACTATATCCTCGTGCCCATTGAGGGAAGCAAGTAGCAGCGGCGTTTGGCCATTCTCATTAAGTGCTCCGGGATTGACCTCTCTCCGGCCGAGGAGCAACTTCACTATTTCAGCATGCCCATTCTGGGAAGCCACTAGCAATGGTGAGTGACCATCCTCGTGTGTTGGGTCGGGGTTAACCTCTTTCGTGGCTAGAAGCAGCCTCGCTGTTCCCTCATGCCCACAGTAGGCAGCCAATACCAGTGGTGTATGGCCCGACTTGTTCGATGCATTGGGGTTGACCTCGTTCCGGGCTAGGAGCAACTTCACTATTCCATCATGCCCATTCTGGGCCGCCGATAGCAGGGGTGTATTGCCATTCTCATCCAATGAGTCAGGGTTGACCTCGTTCCTGGCTAGGAGCAGCTTCGCTATCCCCTCATGTCCATTTTGGGCAGCCGATTGCAGCGACGAATGGCCTGACTTGCTCGATGAGCCGGGGTTTACCTCGTCCCTATTCAGGAGCAACTTTACATTCCCTCATGCCCATTTTGGGCAGCCAATAATAACGGTGTATGGCCATTCTCATCCGATGAGTCAGGGTTGACCTCGCTGCGGGAAAGGAGCAGCTCCACTATTCCTTTGTGCCCATTCTGGGCAGCCAATAAGAGTGGCGTATGTCTCCATCCGTTCGACGAGAGGGGGCTAACCTCGCTCCCGCGCCGCAGCAGCCTCACAATTTTCTCATGCCAACGAGTAGCCAATGGCAGTGGTGAGCAGCCTGGTTTGCCCGATGTGCCCGACGAGCCGGGGTTAACCTCGCTCCGGGCTAAGAGTAACTTCACTATTCCTGTGTGTCCATTCTGGGCGGCCAATTTCAGTGGTGTATAGCCCGAATTGTTTGATGCATCGGGGTTGGCCTCGCTCCGAGCCAGGAGCAACTTCACTATTCCCTCATGCCCAACCCGGGCAGCCGATAGGAGCGGTGTATGGCCATTTTCATCCCTTGAGTCGGGGTCGACCTCGCTCCGGGCTAGGAGCAGCTTCACTATTCCCTTATGTCCATTTTGGGCAGCCAAGAGCAGTGGGGTATGGCCACGCTTGTTCGATGAGCGGGGGTTAACCTCATTCCGGGACAGGAGCAGCCTCACTATTCCCTCGTGTCCATTCTGCGCAGCCAACAGCAGCGGTGTACAGCCCGACTTATCCGGCCGGCCAGGATTAACCTCACTCCGGGCGAGGAGCAGCCTCACAGTTCCCTCATGTCCACCCTGGGCGGCCAATAGCAGTGGTGTACAGCCCGACTTATTCGACCGG
>LN891049.1:155365-174848 GCA_900010015.1 Tuber aestivum
GAGGGGTGTTTCACCGTTCTTACTCGGTGAGTCGGGGTTGACCTCTTTCCGTGCCAGGAGCAGCTCCACTATTCCTCCATGTCCGTAGGTGGCAGCCAATAGCAGTGGTGTATTGCCATAATTACTCGATGGGTCGGGGTTGACCTCGTTCCGGGCCAGGAGCAGCTTCACTATTCCCTCATGTCCATTCTGCGCAGCCAATAGCAGTGGTGTTTTACCTTCCTTACTCCGTGAGTCGGGGTTGACCTCTTCCCGTGCCAGGAAGAGCTTCACTACTCCCTCATTCCCGCCCTGGGCAGCCCATGCCAGTGGGGTGCGGCCCCAGGAATCAGCCATAAAGATATCCCAACCTCCAATTCCTAACAAACAATTGACAATCTCTTCCAGTCCCAAGTATGCAGCGCAGTGCAGTCCACTAAATCCCGTGGGCTGCCCTCCATATCCCCAATCCCACTTCTCGGAAAATAGAAGCTTAGCCGATATATGTTTATCGTATTTATTAAGAAGTCGAAGTGCAAGACATTTTACACTTTCTCTCATCCCATTCCTTGCAAAGGGCCCCCAGTTACTGGAGGCGTATTGGAGGAACCGTGCCTGTCCGGGGTCCGTGAAGACAGCCGAAATTTTGTCGACAGAATCGTAGTTAAGATACGTCAAACAAACTTCGGCCATTGTCGAGTAGGGGTTCTCGAAATGTTCGGAATGCTTGTTGAGATATTCTTGGAAGGTGAAATGCACCAAGCGGACCGTGGATCTCTCATCCACCGCGACAAGTCCCAGGCATGAGGCCAGCAATGTTGATATGGAAGGGATGTTTTGAGAATTGATTTCTTTAGAACCAATTTCTACACCAAGGGCGACGCATAGCTCTTCACTCTCCATTGGCCGCTCCGACCGAGAAATCCACATTAGCGCATCCATGGAGAGTTTTGCCTGACCATCACCCTTCTCCCTTATCCTATCCAACGTCTCACGATAAGCGTTGTCTAAACCGCCACCGCCACCGCTTGTCATTATCTCGAGCTTTTCTCGCCTCTTGTGGATAGTTGTTTCCCTTAATATTGCAGTTATGCTTAGAGAAACAAGCAGGAATCTAGGCGACATGGTCAGCGCTCCTGGGCTTTTGATACGGAAATGGCGATCACATACGCGTCGGAAATCTTTTCTGGGATACACTCAATAATCTGTGCTCGTAGCGCAGAGTCCATTGCGTCACAGATCAAGTCTTCCTCCAATGCTTTCTCGAGAAACCCCCTTAGATCACCGGGGTTGGGGCTGATTGGGGGAACCTGTGCACGCTCCGGAAAATATTTCTCTAGCACATCTCCAACATGGGGTCTCCCAGTAATGAATAACCGAACGCCTGGCGACCCTTGAGAAACGGCATGCAGTGAACGGAGAAGTTCAGGCAAAAACTTATCCGGACATTCATCCAGGGCGTCAATACAGATGAAGACCCGCTTTAACGGGGAGAGGGCGGCCTGCAAGAGCTTAAGGGCATCTGAAGGTCGGAGTCCTCGGCCATCGCGCTCTGCCCTCCTGAATGCCTCATCAATCTCGGAAGGAACCGTTACTAAGGCTCGCACAAGTTGCTTGACTAGAGCGCCTATCATGTTGACAGTGGTTTGCTCCTTTTGGTCCTGAAAATCGCAATAGAGGTAAGCGACGGCAGTGCTGTTTCCCACCATCTGATCGCAGAGCGTATCTATCACCAATGAACTAGTATTATTTGATAGTTAGTTAGCGAACTATCGCTCGTAGGGAGCCGCGGGAATTTCTTACCTAAGATAGGTTTTCCCTACTCCCGGATTTCCGGGACAGAATAGAGTAGCCTTGCTAGATCCGTCTTCGCCATCACGCCATTTGATATATTCTTCGGTTTGCAAAAACCAATCTCCTAAGCCATCCTGTCGGCGGGCACTAACATCCCAGTGGCGCGCGGGGCTGTTTAGAGGCGATAACCATTTCTGTAGGGGCTCTTCGTCCATATAAGTGGTATTGTTATATATATTGTTGTAGCTATTTGTGATGTTGAAACTGTTTTGATGCCCTGCACCTGTAGTACCCGGGGGCCGGTTTCCGGAGCAATACATGTCGGTCGGTCGGAGCGTGCTGTGGTCCATGTATTGTTAAGGGACAGGGGATGTGAGAAGGATGGAAATCGGAGGGGCAGGTTCCAGGAAAGCGGAAGGCATTGGGTCCAAGTACACTTGGGCAGCTTTATTTGGGATGCAAGGGTACAGCACAGCACAAAAATAGGGGGCTCAGGCTTCCTGGTATGATAACTGTAAATCATGGCCTTATCCCCAGTAACAGACCGCTCGGCATTACCATAACAGCGAATGTACTAGTACATGTACTCGTACCGCACCAATGGGGGCACGCCAAGTGGGAGCTTGTGGGGTGGTTCACTTTGCTTCCACAATGTCATGCTCTTATCCCCCAGTCTGTACGAGTACAGTACCGTACCTGTGAGTGTTGGAATATTGTCCCCTGCGTACTCAATTTTATCCACCTCATTTTCCGGTCGTTTAATCCCTTATTCCCCTGCAGATGAAAATTTCTTTCTTGTTTCTTTCTTCCTCCCGCCCGAGAAGAAAAAACCCCTTCTCCCTTGCTGGAGGTGAAAATTTTCACCCATACAGGCATGGCATGGACGGTGGCAAGTCTTATGATAAAAGCCCTGTCCACCTAGTTAGAAACAATTATGTGAACTTTGAACCAAAAATTCCGACCGATCTATTTATCCAACACTGATATATACACCTGTACTCTTATTTCTCTGCTTGTTTTCTTCGGTGAGATTCCCCACGACGCAGGCTAATCCTGTTTTGCTGGCATTTCAGTGCCGATGCGGCACGGTATTGTGATTCACTGGCAATTACAAGTAATGACTGCCTGCTGCCAAAGATGTCGAGTTCACCTAAACGCGAAAAAGCCGTACCGGTATCCCGTAACCAGCAATACGGTAGCTAGCGGCTGACCGATCTGGACTTGGTCAGCCGGCTCGCAAATTTTATTTTTTCCAGACACCCCCAGTGTTAACCGTGCCAAGGTTATGAGTACCAGGTAGAGCTTGGCAATGAACCCAAGACGCGCTCCAGAGTCGCCATTCATGGATCATCATCTGGCTTTCCTACCGTGTCAAAACGTTTGCGACCTAAGCTAAAATCACTACTCTAAGAAGCCAACAACCAATGCCCTCGGGTGAGTGATGCGTGAGCTAGCTATGTGTATCGGAAGAATCGGCACCAGTTTTAGGAAGGTTCCCATTAACCCTGGAGGCGCAAGCGCGGTAGCGACCCAGCAGCCTTTCTACTAAACTCTGCCCAGATCGCTGCCCCGAAGGGCGCCATAGCCCGCTCTCCTGTGGTACCGGTACTATAGTACCGGTATGCTCAATTTTGGGGTGGAAAGAGATTGTTCGGATCGCCCTCACAGGCTGAGTCGTTGCCTCCCAGACCGCTAAATACTAGTATGAAAAACTTTGTCCACGAACATCGCTCCGGTATAATGAAAAAAGCCGTCAAAGTCGGGAGATTCTTGGTGAGAGAAATACAAGCCACGGGCGAGTTGGATATTCGGATATTTGGGCTGGTGGGAAGCTGTCTAACGCTTTCCTGTCCGGGCACATGGCGTCAGCTTAGCGGCCTACCTGTACGAGTATTATACATGTACGAGGCTTTCGGCCGCAGGCTTCTTGGAGGAGGAATTTCGCGCGTGCGATAGTCGAATACCATACGAGCATGATACCGGAGGCGCATATGATGCAGGTAGCTCGACACGTCAGCCTAGAGCTTGGTGCTGGGGGGAGAAATTTGGACTCTCAGCCTGCAAGTTGGTCGCGAGAGAAAGGTGCCCCCTCCCTTGTTTCATAGACTAAACCCCCGTCCTCAATACCGTACCCACCCCTCTATCGGCAGCATCAAAAATCCAACCCAAAGATTCACAGAGTTGAGTGTCAGGACAGGGGAGTGATCCTTCGGCTGGGGATCTGGGGAGGTTAAGATCTTTTGACATGCTAGCCGGTTTGCCCTGCGCCGCGCCGGTATGATATGCGATTCTGCGTGGCAAAAAGGTGGACAACCTCATCTCTCTGTATCACCATTTGTGACTGTCGAACGAAGATCGAGAAATTCATAAGGTTAAATTCCCGATAGATACCCCTTTTATTCAGCAGCTCCTGAGGACTGTGTCTGTTGGGATTGCCTCTGGCTAGCCAACTGAAAATTGCAATTTTGTATGGCGAGCGCGGGGACCCTCTTTTTGGCCGGATGGTACCTCCTGCTGGTACTGTAATTTACCCTTCCCTTTGGTCCACCCCCAAAAAAACGCTGCCGGTGTAGGACTGGCAACATGATAAGCGACTTCTACTGTAGTGATGCCAGTGCGTCGCTCTATCAAGCAAACGGGCAAAAGTAAATGGTCGTTGCATACCTATAGAGACACTACGAGGAACCACCCTCACTTTACCGATATTGGCACCTTACTCGAGTACGGTACGTGAAAACACCTGAAGGGGTTGCGGCTCTTGTTCTGTCTTGGCAGCTACTCTTGGCCTTCATGGCTCGTGATCATGTGTCACATATCTCATACAAGTTCACATCTCAGATGCAAGGCTGCCTAGCTTCGCCATTGCCCGACCCCTCTTACTCGAGTACCGGTACCGCTCTTGACTACTCGAGTACAGACTTCCAGCGCAACATTGAAGTTCTTTGTTACAAGTCGCCCGTACCACGAGAGCGAAAGAGCGGTCCATATGGCCCCTACCGGCGGTGACGACGCGGCTGAAATGGGAGGATGAGTCAACCCTATTACACCGATGCTGCCTGTGTTGTAGGTAATGGGATGCATGGCCTCGGGCTGGTCTGAGGGAGCCTGGCCGGACTGGAATGCTACCCAATCCCCTCAATCCGCTCACCAACTACAAACCCCTTTTGCTTTCAGGGGTCCCCGAGATTTTGAAGGGTGACAGGAACAACATGTGGGGCAGTTTACCAGAATTCTCTCCCTTACCCTCCGCTCTCCGACGGAACCTTTCACCAAGATTCTAGGATGATTCCATGACAGAATCCACGAACCCCTGATATCGTCGTAGAAGTTGTGACGACTCTCGCACTCTGGGAAATCAATTCCGCACTTAAAATTAGGCCGGACATAATAACAAAGGTCTCCGGGATCTCCCGTATGGGTCTGAAATTAGAACAAGAAATCTATCCGGCCCTTTCACGTGGCATATTGGTTCGGAGTCTACTTTTTCACCAAACTGAAACAGAGTTCGCGATTAACGGAGCATTGGATTGTCGAGGTAAGTGGTATACCCCCCTTGTTCTGTGGATCGTAACTTGGTACTGGCCGATATATACACCCTACCCCATAGCCGGAAGACTTTGAAAACGAGCCATTGGCGATGGATGGGCGCTGTCAGAAGTGTCTAGATAGAGGCAGTCTGTAATTATGTGTACGCCCTCATAGATTATACGGTTAACCATTGGAAGGAGGAGATATCGACACCCAATATGAAAAACACGGCACCGTATTGCACGTAGCGGCTCTATGAAAAGGTGGGGTCATAGCCGGGATACTGCTGAAGGGGGCATCAGTTCGTATTTACTCGGGGAGGAGTATAAAATGTTGCACGCGGGAGAATACATGAGCCGCGGGTTGGATTATCCTATAGTTACTGGAGGGGGACGGGTTGTTCGCGCTCCTTCACAAGTCAATATGGGGATCACTGTCTATAGACATAATTTCTCCTCACTCATTCCCGGTTGTTACTAAACCTTGCCATGACCTTGCGTTATCCCTATCCCGAACATTTCAGCTACCGTTTTGTCCCTTCAATCTTCTAATGTCTGCCCCGTATCGCTCAATACCCATCCACCACCTATCCCCTCAATGTCCTGCTGTATTTCCTATGCCGTCCACTTTCAGGTGTTAGAGCAATCGCTGCTGGCTTAAACTAGTATATGCAAGCCAATACATTTACCCTGGCAATGTTAGCCCGGCATATTGTTAGGTAAAGCCCCCAGCTTTCCTAAAAACAGGAGACAAAACAATGGAGAGGCTTGTCACTATGCCGTGACTGGAGGATTTCTGGCAACAAATGAGGGACCGGAACCGTAAAGATGGGGCGAATTGCATTGTGAATATCGAGCAACCATCACTAGTATCCGAAGAGGGTTTCCCGAGTTGCCGGAAGTTGCTGTAGGTGGAAGGTTGGATTGATATCTCTGGTGACGCAAGATATTGCAAACTGTCAGCATGCGGGGTGCCGTAGCCCCTATGTTGATGAATCAACCAGATCTCTGGGCAGGGAAATTTTAAACGTGGATCGACGAAAATGATAGCGGCGGCGAAATAGAGAAAGGGCGGAACAGTAAAACCAAACGTCAAGAGCTTACTCACCAAATCAGTTGCACAACTCAGGAGCGGGGAAGTTCTCTTCTTCATCTACCCCTCCAACTCAACTAACTAACGGTAAAGACGGGAGTAGATATAATAGCAACAATCAAATCCTTCTCTCCTTCCATGGACTGCGACACGTGTCCACTGGCATGCTTTTGCTCGCATGCCGCTCCTTACCTTTCTATGACCCCTGTGCTCGTGGGGGAAGGGTGGACTCCCATTGTCCGTCGCCTCCGGATGTCTGGCTTTCCGGCGTCACCTTCAGCCTCTCCGCTTTTCCTTCCAGCCCATGCTTTGATCCGAAAAATTTCCGCTTTTCCTGCAGCCAAAACATGCCTGATGCCGAAGTGTGTTCCTAGAAAATATCCGAACAACAAATTATCGTGAGAGCACGCTGAGTAGCACTTCGTGATTTCAAACAGGGACTTGGTAACCCAAGCCCACTCTAAGTTTCCGGGAGTCAGTGAAATGGGTCAACTGCGGTTCCCGGCCAATAGTCCAGGGCTATGGGAGGAGCACGTGACATGATTGGATGTCGGGGATCGATGGCGGTGGGGTTGTCCATTCCGGAGCCTACCTAGGATAGACCGTAGGCTACTGTGTCTAGAAGTTCCAGGATAGAAAATTCTAGACAGAATCATCACTAGTCACTCGCATGATGGAAGCTATTCTACCTCTACTGGGTTCATGTGAGAAGAGATAACAAAATTTGAGCCTGTGTCAATAGAAAACCCACTCTCAGGTAAAGTGGTTGTAAGCAGAAAAGTGCATGACAACCTGAGTGACCCACAAAACAAATTTGAAGCAACATGACCTTGATGACAACATATCTTTTGAACCACTACTTGCTATTCAAAAAAAGCTTTATTATTAATTGAAGACCTATATAATTTAGTTTATTACTAATTCTCTTATTCTTTGAGCTTGTGGTTTAGGGGTGAGCTTGTTTTGTGTAGTGAAGAGTGTATTTGACCAAGTTTCAGTTTTTCCTACATAAAATATTCTGCAGAGGTCATTAGGTGACAAATAATATTTTCTGAGCCACTGAACATATACTCTAGGTGTCTAGCTAGGTAGCTAAGCTTAAATAAATTGTTTGTGGTTGTGGCCCGAGAGTGGGTTTTCTATTGACACAGGCTCAAATAGAATTGATTAAGGGAACCGGGATAGAAGTTACAAGAGCCACGAGTAGCCAAGAAAAGTGAAGATCTCCAATCATATAATCATTACTTCTCCCCCCACGTTTTGGACTTGTTCTGCAAGAAGAAAAATACAGCATCATGGGACCCGATAGAAACGAAGTCTCACCCATCGCATCCTGGAGTCGTTCAGATTCGGCATAATTCCGCCGACCATACGTTGCGGCTGATTCACCTTTTTACACTCCCTACTACCCCTCTCGGACTCCGGGAAACTCAATCCGCAGATGCTGCTCCACCGCCGGACGCACTTAAGGTTACTAGGACTTCGCCCTGACTATAATATATATATGTTCTATCGCGGTTGGTTAGTAGCCCGCTTGTTCAGCGGGGTATCCCATTGACCAAGTAAGTCACTCTAGGGCCGGGAAATCCCTGTGCTAAATCAAATCCCAACCCATCCCGAGGCACGGATATCCTACTCATAAGGGAAGGAAGAATTGAGACGAGCGAGCGATGGGAAATAAAGAGGGAGAATATTTTACCAGGTATCACGAGGAATTGTGTTCCTATACGGGCAAAGCGATATAAGTTAGGTGTTGATGTTGTGCAATTGGGATTGACCTGTCCCATCTACAGCCCTTCGATGTGGTGTAATTGACTTTATGATATAAGCAAAAGTTGTCTTCACCTAATCTCCTCTGCGCTCCCTAGGGTTGTTGCCCAACCCCCCGTGACAATCCGCTACCTTTTAGTTAGCCTCCTTCAATTTCACAGCCAGTGCACAACTCCTACTCCGCAATTGCTCTTCACGGGAGGTCCAGACGAACGTAATATTATACTGCTGATCCCTACACTCCCCCAATTCTAAATCCTTGCTGGAGCATGGTTATACCTTCATACTGTTGTGGTGGTGGTTGCTATAAAAATACGCAGTGGTAGCAGAACGGGATAGGATGGGGCTTCGTTGTGGTGGGATAGCTCTGATAAGTGTGCTTCATCTCTCCTCATCCCTCTAACTAATCAGTGATGACGGGTGTATAAGTGAATCGTCATCAAAACAACCCCATCCCTCCACGGATCGCTACGCCGGCCTCTAGTTCCACAAATGTCCAATCTCCACCGCACATTTCCGTGATGACAAGGGAAAGACACATCTCTAGAATCCTCTCCCAACCTTCAGACAAATCTATTATGCTTCCGAACAGTAAAACGCACTCCCATGACTTCCAGAAACGATTTTTTTTTTTCCCCTTCCAGAATACTTCCCGTGCTGTCCATGACCAACCACAATTCGCTATCTCCATCGATTCCACCACTGAATTGTGCGTTCGCTTTTCGTGTGTGAACTCTCCCTGTTTCATTCCCGTCGTTTCGCCGTTTTGCCATTTCACCATTACTGTCCTTTCTACCCATCCACAGTTTTTTTTTTTTTTAAAAAAAAAAAAACGGCATGTCACACTCTGAATAAGTCTGCTTTCCATTCTACCAATCTCCATCAGGCGGAAGTGCTACCGGTGGATATATCCGTCACGTGAAGTATGAAAAAACTAAAACGATCCGGTGTTTTTGCTTATCCTACTTGGCGTGATGGAATATCTATCGGCCGCCCTCGTACTTGTTTGTTGTCTTTGGCGTTTGATACATGGGATATATGATGCAGCTCTGTGATAATCTAGACTACTGGTTGAGGGATGCTTCCCTCCCTGTAATTGCTTCAGGAATGTGGCTTCCGAGAACTTGACCTCTCGCTAAAGAAATAATGATTCGAAAAGAATTGGAATCTCAGGAATCGAGTGTATGCCAAGGATGGTTTTGTTAGGATAACATTTGCTGATGGCCTCCAAAATATAGGCTGGGGAAGGCATTCTTGACAAAGTTGCAGCCGTACCGTATATCCTAATACCGGAGCTTTTGTCATGGCGGTCGGCAAACGGAGCCTAGCAGGTTTACCGTATGTTATCGCACCTTCGGTGGGGCTGGAGTTAGCATACCCCTTGGACGTAATCCCTAAGGGCTAGTATACCGGGTGGATGGTGGTCCCTTTGGCTAGAACAGAAGTTTCTTGAGGTGCCGTATGGTATCGTATGGCAAATTACGGTAAAGATACCTTTCGGATCATGATACTTGTTATAACCGAGCGAGTGCCAGTGATTTCCCAGAACTTGACGTCTGTAACAAGTTATGCTAGCTAGCTACGAAAAGTCAAACTGGTTTTGGAAATGTTCATCATTGTCCCTATAAAAGATTTAAGCTGCTATCGTACACCGCAGTATCTCATATGATCGAACTATGTACTATGTCCCCGGAGTTCCCTCTTCTAGCCCGGCCCTGTGCCCCCCCCCCAATGGCGCCAGGCAGTCCTGCCCCCCGCATGGAACCTCGCACCTTTGCTCAAGTCGGGAATGCTTGACCCCAAAGTACATGGTTTAATTATTTCGGGATCCGTGGTGAAGCAACTAGTTATTAATCATCGAGGCTCGGATCTGGCCGGCGACGGCTATGGGGATTTTGTGTGTGATAGAGAATTAGATCCTGAGAGTTGTAGGGATGGGGATAGAAAGTGCGGTGATTTTGGTGCCAGTGGTCAATACCTGGCCACTAAAGTCAGCATAACCAGTTTCCTGGAATTTTCCAGAGTTTAGGGGAAAAATTTCCAGCCCTTTTCTGCTCAGGCTATTTGGTACTGCTTGGCTTGATGGGTTATGAGTCAGGAAGCCGATGTTGTTCCTATCGCTATTCCTTCCCCAACTCTCCCTTCAATATTCTTGACCATCACGGAATGACCGTCCTAGTTCAGTGCAGCTGGGTGTTTTGGAGCATGGAGGTGTGGTGGCATACGGGCGGGCCTAGTGTAGCGAATGTTAGCGTTGCCTTGAGGGTCGGGAGAAAGTTGGAGTTTCGGTGGCTGGGGGAGCGTAAGGGAAGCGAGGGGAGTAAGTTGTAGGGTTGAGAGGTGAGTGGTTTATGCATGGATGAGATTTATTTATCTTTATCATAGCTCTCTCTTAAATTGGCCATTGTCGGTCATGGTGCTATACATGATATCGTTCTTTGTATACTATGATATTATGATGGAAGGATTTCCCATCCCAAAGTTTGCTTAAACCACCATGCTATATGGAAATATGTATCGCATTGGGAGAAGGAAACATACACTGGTATAGTATACCGAGAACTTTATACGGCCGATATAACGTCACCTACAAACACAAGCGGGACTAGAGAATAATGAAATCAAAACTACAGCCCAAAAAAGAGATAGGTGTAAAAAACTTCCTAGAGAAAAGGAAACCCAAGCTCATTTCCCAAACCTCCCCCCTCAGGAAAAGAGAAAAATTGAGCTGGAAAATACAAAAGGAAAGAGCAAGGTAAAATCTAAAATACGATACAACGCGAGAAAATCAACGGTAGAAAAATTCTCCAGCAAACCCAAACACATACCCACTCGAGACACCAAAACACGACTAATACCACATATGATGTGAACACCGCACACAAGACAGCCTCCGCCTTAGCACTAAAGAAATGTATTATACAGAACCTAGCGCGCAACAGGGTGAGTAAAACTGTTCACGTTGATTAGTGCCACTTCTTGTATCCCTACGGTGAGGCAGGTTCAGTGCAGAATTGAGCAGGGAAAGGGAAGGACTCATAAAGCTAGTACAAACCTGAAAGGGGGCTGGGCGAAAGAGAGCAGATCTTCGAAAAGAGAAGGGTTACCCCGCGATACCGCAAGAGCTAGGCAATGAGTATCACTACTGATATGGAAGTGATGGTGGTAGCGGGGGAGATAGAACCTAGGGTAGTAGGAGCGAAGGGGTAGGGGCGTGGGAGGGGACTTCTGGGTTATCACGGGCGGTATCAGGAGGGGGGGAATAAGGAAGAGAGGAAGGGGTGGACTGGGGTGGGCACAGTGCATGGGTAGTTGGAGTGGGCAGAGATGGAGTGACAGCCTGAGTTTCTAGTGGTAACTGGGAGGCGACTGGGGCCTCGGGATCACCCGGTATAGACAGCGGAAGACCGGGCGCTCGGGAGTCAAGAGAATTTGGGCCGTGATCCGTGCTGGCATGGGCTTGGAGCAGCTTCACGATTGCCTTAAGCCCACGATTGGTAGCGAGTGATAGTGCTGTTTGGCCACCGGAATTGGGTAATTCGGGGTTGACCTCGTTCCGGGCCAGGAGCAGCTTCACTATTCCCTCATGTCCATTCTGCGCAGCCAATAGCAGTGGTGTTTGGCCATTGTTATCCGATGAGTTGGGGTTGACCTCGTTCCGGCCAGGAGCAGCTTCACTACTCCCTCATTCCCACTCTCGGCAGCCCATGTCAACGGGGTGAAGCCCCTGGAATCAGCCACAAAGGTATCCCAAGCTCCATCCCCCAACAAACTAGCTGCAACCTCTTTGAGTCCCAAGTATGCAGCGCAGTGTAGTCCATTAAATTCCATGCGCTTCCCTTCATACCCCAAATACCTCGTTCCTGAAAAAAGAAGCTTGGCCGATATATGTTTATAGTATTTATCAAGTCGTCGAAGTGCAAGAGATTTTACACTTTCTTTCGTTCCGTCCCTCGCAAAGAGCCCCTAGTTACTGGAGGTAGATTGGAGGAAGGGTGCCTTTCTGCGGCCCCAGAAGACAGGCGAAATTTCATCGACAGAATCGTAGTTAAGGTACGTCAAACAAACTTTGGCCATTGTCGAGGGCGTCAATACAAATGAAGACCCGCTTTAGCGGAGAAAGGGCGGCCTGCAAGAGCTTAAGGGCATCTTGAAGGTCGGAGTCCTCGGCCATCGGGCTTCGCCCTCCTGAACGTCTCATCAATCTCGGTAGGAACCGTTGCTAAAGCTCGCACAAGTTGCTTGACTAGAGCACCTATCATGTTGGCAGTAGTTTGCTCCTTTCTGTCCTGAAAATCGCAGTAGAGGCAAGGGACGGCGGTGCCATTTTCCTCCGTCTGGTCGCATAGCCTATCAAGCACCAACGAACTGGGACTATTTGGTAGTTAGTTAGCGAACTGTTACTCGTAAGGAGCCGCTGTAATTTCTTACCTAAGGTGGGTTTCCCCTACCCCTAGATTTCCGGGACAGAATAGGGTAGCCTTGCTGGATCCGTCCTCGCCGTCACGCCCTTTGATATATTCTTCAGTTTGCAAAAAAAAATTCCCTAAGCCATCCTATCGGCGGGTGCTCACGTCCCGGCGCCGCGCCCGAAGGCTTAGAGGCGATAATCACTTCTGTAGGGGCTCTTCGTCCATGTAGGTGGTATTGTTGTAAGTAGTGTTGTAGCTATTTGTGACTTTGGGGCTGTTTTGACGGCCTGCATCAGGAGCATCCAGTTGTGGGTTTCCGGAGCAATCCCTCTTGGTCGTTGGGAGTATGTTGTGGCCCTTATATTGTTAGGGACGGATGATGAGAGAGGGGCAGAATGCCAAAGCTCCAGGAAAGCGGGGGTCATTGGGCACAAGTACTGTACAGTGTAAAGTGCCTAAAAGTGGGTCCTCCGGTGAAACAAGAATTCCGTGGCAACCGATCCCCCGGGATCGGAGTCCAGCCAAATACTGCCAAGACTAGTACTGTAGCAAGCAAACAGCAACAAGCAGAACGGTAAATTAAGCTGAACACATTACATAGAATAATCTGCCTTGTATTTAGATAAAACATGGCTAAGTAACAGAAAGGTTCCTAGCCTTTGGGCTAAGGAACATGACGATGGCTTTTATATACACTTTCTTCACAGTATTTTTCAGCATGCTATTGGGTAGATTGTGTCCCTTGTTTCACTCTCACCAAAATTTTCACTTTTCCTTTTCTATCTCCTCTAGATAGCAACATTTAATTGAAAAATAAGTAGCACTTATTTGTTCTTCTCAGGAGTGGCTTCCAATCAGTGCTACTCTTTTTTAAAAAATGGTTGTCGTTGTTGACTTATTAGACATCCGGTTTTGCTTGTTTTTAGGACCTGGTTTAAGCCCATTTGCACTGTAGAATTATGCTGATAAAGTTGACAGTAAGACAGTGGGAAACTTGAAGCAGCAGAAAGACTGGGGAAAACAACACCTACAGTGCAAATGGGCTCAAACCGGTCCTCAAAACAGGCAGAATGCGATCTCTATCTAGTCAACCACAACAAAGAAATTTAAAGAAAAAAAAGCACTGAGATAAAGCCATTTCTAAAAAGAATAAACTAGTGCTTTTTTTTTATAAATTAAGTGTCATAGGCAAGAGGAGATAGCAGACAAAAAGTGAAAATTTTGGTGAGAGTGGAACAGGTGGCAGGATGTACACAGTGCTATGTTGAAAAATACTGTAGAGGGTGGAAGTGTAAAATAGTGTGATAATAGATGAAGAGAAAAGTAGAACAAATCTATCTAAATCTTGATGAATACTGGAACTTGTATTAACAATTTACTAACAATTATCAATACATCTGAGTTTACAGATGTTGTATATAAAAGTCATCATTGTATATCTACAGCTCAAGGCTCTATTTAGAATACCTCTCTTCTCTAAATACAATATTTTATTAATTTCTGCTTTATTCATCTCCCAGTAATTACCCATACTTGTATCTATGGTATGTACCGTATTATCTGCTATTATCCGGTTTTTTGCCAAGACCGGGCATTGCTTAAGGTTGGATGGTGTCGGGAGTCTGAAATGGTATGGTTCCGGAAGACTAAACTCTGTACTAAGTTTCTCACAAAAAATGTGACAATTTTGGTGGTGACGCCAAGTGTAACGCTTACTAAAAGTGTTACCCTCTCTTGCATGTGACCTCAAATGAAGCCAAAGTTCATGTGATAAAAAATGAGAAACTGAGTAGAGAATTGAGACACTGGCATATCATAATTGGCAAGAGATAGAGATTAATAGACAGATAGTATAGCAAATAAATTGGTGTAGGCAATTTAGATTTCTATTATATAACTATCAAACATGAATTATCACTTAAATTACAATTCTCTTAAGGCTATAGGGTGTGGAAAGAGTAGGGTAACATGTTTTAGTAAGCGTTACACTTGGCGTCACCACCAAAATTGTCACATTTTTTGTGAGAAACTTAGTATGGGGTTTAGTCTTCCGGAACCATACCTTCCAATGCCCCTAGGTATCATAGTAACTAAGGGGTGGGTTTTAGGTGTCTAGCACTTTACGCACTAGTGAGTGGGGCTTGTTTGATCACCATCCCAACCCATGCTAACCTGTGCAAATGGGTGATAGTGACATACTCAGCCGCATTGCTGAGGACACCTGAAATCCGCCCCTCGGTTACTATGTAAAACCAGCAGCAATAAAAGGGCCCATCCCAGACTCCAGGCACCATCCAACCTTAAGCAACGCCCGGTCTTGGCGAAAAACCGGATAATAGCAGATAATACGGTATCATTTCCCCCTCTTTAGGTTGTCTTGGCAATTCCGGGCACAACTCCAGGCTCAACTCCGATCGGTTGCAACGGAATTCCTGTTCCACCGGAGGACCCACCTTTAGGCACTTTGCACCGTACACTCTTATCCGATTGAATATCACATCGTACAGTCATCACAATTGCACGGGTGTCTGCCCAGTCAATCACACCATCCAAATTACGGAAGTCAACCGAGACACTTCCACACCGGTACACTTGGGAAGCTTTATTCGGGATGCGAGGGTTGAGAACCATACGGGTATGATAACTCATATGATACGATACAGGTGTAGCAGCTCCTTACGCCAGCATAAAGATTGGCACTGGAGGATAAAATTTGGCCTCTCAGGCTGGAAGCTGGGAATGAGAGCCCTCTCCCTTGTTTCCTGTGCTAAACACCGATCCTCAATACCCACCTGCCGTCCACCTACCCAAAACATCAAAAAAGGAAAAAAATCCGCCAGTTTTTCTACAACATCTAACCTAGAGTTTCACACAGTTGGATGTCTGGACACGGGGGTATTTCTTCAACTAAAGGTCTGAATTCTGGAGAGGTTCAAATCTTTGCCATGCCAACCGATTTGCACTGTGCCCCAACGGTACGGAATTGCATAGCAAAGAAATCGACAGACTTCACCTCTCTGTATCAGCATTTGGGACTGACGATGGAAGATTAACAGGGGCTATAATAGTTTTTGAGGACCCTGCTTGTTGAAATTGCCCCTAATTAGTGAGCCAATTAAAAAGTGCAGCATTATGTGGAGACCGTGGGGGAAGGCACCCTCTCGTTGACCGGATGGTGGAGTTTGCTTGTGTCTTCCCCTTGGTGGCCCTGCCTCTCACCGGCACCCTTCCCCCCGGTCCACAAAAAAAAAACAGTATCGGCCTAGGTTTTGCAGCATGATAAGCGGCTCCTAGTGATACTGCCGGTAGTGCGTCGCTCTATCAAACAAACTAGCAAAAGTAGATGGTCGGTGGCTGCTTGTAGAGAGCTGACGATGGATCGCCCTTGCTTTACCGGTGGGCTGCCGTACTTGGCGATGCATATCCGAGTAGAGTGCTGGCATGTGGGCATCGTGGAGGTAATATCTATGTTCTCTGCCGCATCGTATACAGGTATCATACTTGATGGGTGAATTTATACGGTGCTTTAGGAATAACTAAAGCGATACCACCTTACCGGTATTCTGCATGAGAGGGAATCCGGATGAGTGCGATAACTTTACTCGGGAATTTCGGAGGTGCCTGTGGCTTGGTGCCAAGGACCGTTTCTCTTGGTGGGTCTCCGGGTGCTCGCAGGGTTCGCGAGTACTCGTACAGGGGAGTATGATTCAGTGCCGATATCGGGATCACTATCACATTAGTGCTAGAAGATCCCCAATATTCCCCCTCCCCCCCATTGTTTCCACATGAACATAACTTCTGAGAACCCGACCTCTTGCTAAAGAAATAAGGAATCAAACGGAATTGGAATCTGACGAATAGATGACACTTTGGATACTTTGTGAGTGTATGCCAAGGATGGGTTTGCTAGGATAACATTTGCTGATGACCCCCAAAATATAGGCTGGGGAAGGGAATCTTGGCGAAGTTGCAACTGTATAGTCTAATGCCGCAGATTTTTCATGGCGGTCGGCTAATAGGGCCTGGTAGGTTTACCTTATATTATCGTACCTTCAATGGGGCTGAGGTTGGTACACCTCTTGGACGTAATACCCTGGCGCCCGTATACAGGGCCGATGGTGGTCACTTTAGTGAAAATAAAAGTTTTATGAGGCACAGTATGGTGTCGTACGGTAGATCACCGTAAAGACAAGATAACCTCCACGATACCAATTATCACCGAGTGAGTGCCGGTGATTCCCAAGAATTTGACGTCAATAACAAATTATGCTAGCTAACGAGGGTCAAACTGGTCCTGGAAATGCTTAGCGCTGTCCATATAAAATATTTAAGCTACTACTGTACACCGCAGTATCTCATATGCTTGAACCATGCACTAAGTCGCCAGAGCTGCCTCTTAGCCAGGCCTGGTGTTTTTTTGTTTTTATGTTTTCCCTTAAAGGTGCTGGGCAGTTCTATTTTCTGCATGTTATTTCGCCCCTTTGCTAAAGTTGGAAATCCCCGGCCTCGCAGGACATGGTTCAATTATTTCGGGATGAAACCCAACTAGGTATTAATCATCGAGGTTCGGATATGGCTGAGTGCGGCAAGGGGCATTCTGTGTCTGATGGAGAATCAGATCCTGGGAGTTGTACGGGTGGGGATAGAAAGGACGGTGATTTCAGTGTACCGTGTCCGTGGTCAATACCCGACCACTAGGGTCACCATAACCACCCTCCTTGAATCCTACAGAGTTTGGGGGAAACTTTTGGAGCCATTTTCCGCTCAGGCTATTTGGTACTGCTTGGCTTGATGGGTTATGAGGTATAGAGGTGATGTTGTTTCTATCGCTTTTTCTACCCCAGCCCTCAGCTCAATATTCTCGACCGTCACTTGATCACGGTCCCAGTGCAGTGCATCTGGGTGCTTTGGGGTATGGAGGCGTAGTGGCACGAGGCCAGGCCGAGTGCGGTGAATGCTATTTTTGCCTGCAGGGTTGGGGGAAGGTTGGAGGTTAGGTGGTTGGAGAAGGGGAAGGGAAGCGGGGGGAGTAAGTTGTGTTGAATTTCTTAATTCGTTTCATATGTATACTCTCCTTGATAATATCATATATTCCTCTACTTGGTATTATTATTTCTAATAGGAACATTACTACAGATGGAGCATGTATTACGTATATTTCATTAGTATTTCATGATACGATTAGGGGATTATGGCGTGATTTCTTATCTGGTGTTCGGGTTTGTTTCCTTTATTTTATCCGCTCACACCATTGTAGATATACGCATGTTTTATGGAATTTCCTTGGCAGTTCTTCAGGGTCAAACACGTTCGCACTTATGTTTTTCCTGCTTATGTTACGGTCAAACATGTCGACTCTTATGTTTTCCCTTATATTTCCTCTTAGTTACTTGAAGGATGCACACCTGTATAAATAGGCGTTACCACCCATCTCACTTAAGAGATTTAAGGACAAGAACTACTACCAATCTACCTTCATACCAAACTCCTCCTCGCTTAACGTGCCCGTGGTATACTCTTTCTACTACGTCGTATTTTCGTACAAAGTTATTAAGATAGTGCCTTACCGTACACATTTAAACAAGTTGTAGGATTAAGAGGTGGGTGGCTTGTGCGTGGGTGAGATTTATGTCTTTGTCATAGCTCTCTCTCTCCGATCCGCCATCGTCGGTTATGGTCCTGTATATGATATCACTCTTTGTATCGTACGATATTATGATACAATTTCCGATCCCAAAGTGTATTTAAACCACTATCCTATATGGAAATACGCATTACGGTGGAAGCAAGGGAACAAACACTGGTATAGTACAAGCAGAACTAGAGAATGAAATCAAAACTGCAGCCCAAAAAAAAGAGATAGATGTAAAAAACTCCCAAAGAAAAGGAAACCCAAGCTCAATTCCCCAAACCCCCCCCCCCCCCCAAGGGGGGAGGGTTAAGCTGGGAGATATGGAGGGGGGGGCAGGGGAAAATCTAAAATATAATACACCGCGAGAAAAGCGCCTGCAGTAAGTTTCTCTAGCAAACTCATTCAAGACGCCAAAACACCGCCAATTCCGTGAAATACAACCCACATGGCAGCCTGCGTCTTAGCACCAAAAAGAAATATTATAGAGGAAAGCAGGCAGGAGAGGGAGGAAAACTATTCACGTTAATTAGTACCACTTCTTTTCATCTCTGCGGCGAGGAGGGTGCAGTACAGCATTGAACAGGGAAAGGGAAGGACTCACAAAGCTAGTGCGGACCGGAACGGGAACAGGGCAAACGAGAGAACATGTTCAAAAATAGGAGGAATTCCCGCGATATCGCAAGCTCCAAGCAATGATTACCGCTACTGATATGACAGTGATGGCGGTAGCGAGGGAGATGGGACTTGGGGATGGTAGGGGTAAAGGGGTAGGGGCGTGGGAGGTGACTTCCGGGTTATCAGCGGGAGTATCCTGAGGGGGAGGGGGAGGGGGAGAGGGGGGAGGGGACTGGGGTGGGGACAAAGCGTATATAGTTGGAGTGAGCGGAGATGGAGTCACAACTGGAGCTTCTAGGGGTGGCTGGGGAGCGACTGGGGCCTCAGGATCATCCGGTGTAGACTCGGGAAGAGGGAGCGATCTGGAATCATGAGAATTTGTGTCGTGATTAGTGTTGCCATGGTCTTGGAGCAGTTTCACGATTGCCTTATGGCCACGATTGGTAGCGAGTGATAGTGCTGTGTGGCCATCGGAATTCGGTAAGTCGGGGTTGACCTCGTTCCGGGCCAGGAGCAGCTTCACTATTCCCTCATGTCCATTCTTGGAAGCCAATAAGAGTGGTGTATTGCCAGAATGACTCGGTGAGTCGGGGTTGACCTCGTTCCGGGCCAGGAGTAGCTTCACTATTCCCTCATGTCCATCCTGTGCAGCCAATTTCAG
>LN891049.1:174938-193901 GCA_900010015.1 Tuber aestivum
TGTGCAGCCAATTTCAGTGGTGTATTGCCATAATGACTCGATGAGTCGGAGTTGACCTCGTTCCGGGCCAGGAGCAGCTTCACTATTCCCTCATGTCCATTCTGCGCAGCCAATAACAGTGGTGTATCGCCATCGTTATTCGATGAGTTGGGGTTCACTTCGTTCCGTGCCAGGAGCAGCTTCACTACTACTTCATTCCCACTCTCGGCAGCCCATGTCAACGGGGTGAAACCCCTGGAATCAGCGACAAAGATATCCCGGCCTCCGACCCCCAACAAACTAGTGGCAACCTCTTCCAGTCCTAAGTATGCAGCGCAGTGTAGTCCACTAAACCCCGTAGGCTGCCCTTTATACCCCCAATACGACTTTCCGGAAAAAAGAAGCTTGGCCGATATATGCTTATCGTATTTATTAAGAAGTCGTATTGCAAGACATTTTACACTTTCTCTCATTCCGTTCCTTGCAAAGAGCCCCCAGTTACTAGAGGAGTATTGGAGGAAGGGTGCCTTTCTGTGGTCCGTGTATACAGACCAAGGTTTGTCGAGAGAATCGTAGTTGAGATACGTCAAACAAACTTCGGCCATTGTCGAGTAGGGGTTCTCGAAATGTTCGGGATGGTTGTTGAGGTATTCTTGGAAGGTGAAATGCACCAAGCGGACCGTGGATCGCTCATCCACCGCGACAAGTCCCAGGCACGAGGCCAGCAATGTTGATATAGAAGGGATGTTTTGAGAATTGATTTCTTTAGAACCAATTTCTACACCAAGGGCGACGCACAGCTCTTCACTCTTCATTGGCTGCTCCGACTGAGAAATCCACATTAGCGCATCCATGGAGAGTTTTGCCTGACCACCACCCTTGTCCCTTATCCTATCCAACGTCTCGCGATAAGCGTTGTCTAAATCGCCACCGCCACATGTCATTATCTCTAGCTTTTCTCGCCTCTTGTGGATCGTCGTTTCTCTTAATATTGCCGTTATGCTCAAAGAAACAAGCAGGAACCTAGGTGGCACTGTCAGCGATCCACCGGGCTTTTGATACGGAAATGGCGATCACATACGCATCGGAAATCTTTTCTGGGATACACTCAATAATCTGTGTTCGTAGCGCAGAGTCCATTGCGTCAGAAATCAAGTCTTCCTCCAATGCTTTCTCGAGAAATCCCCTTATATCACCGGGGTTAGGGCTGATCGGGGGAACCTGTGCACGCTCCGGAAAATATTTCCCTAGAACATCTCGAACATGGGGTCTCCCGGTAATGAATACCCGAACAGATGGCGATCCTTGAGAAACTGCATGCAGTGAACGCAGAAGTTCAGGCAGAAACTTATCCGGACATTCATCCAGGGCGTCAATACAAATGAAGACCCGCTTTAAGGGAGAAAGGGCGGCGTGCAAGAGCTTAAGGGCATCTGAAAGTCGGAGTGCTCGGCCATCGCGCTTCGCCCTCCCGAACGCCTCATCAATCTCGGAAGGAACCGTTACTAACGCTCGCACGAGTTGCTTTACCAGAGCGCCTATCATGTTGGCGGTGGTTTGCTCCTTTTGGTCCTGAAAATCGCAATAGAGGTAAGCGACGGCGGTGCTATTTCCCTTGATCTGATCGCAGAGCGTATCAATTACCAATGAGCTGGGATTATTCAGTGATTGGTTAGCGATAGCTGTCACCCGTAAGGAGTCCCCGTGATTTCTCACCTAAGGTAGGTTTTCCCTACCCCCGGATTTCCGGGACAGAATAGAGTAGCCTTGCTGGATCCGTCTTCGCCGTCACGCCATTCGACATATTCTTCACTTCTCAAAAACCAATCTCCTAAGCCATCCTGTCGGCGGGTGCTCACGTCCCGGTGGCGCGCACTGGGGTTCAGAGGCGATAACCATTTCTGTAGGGGCTCTTCGTCCATGTAGGTGGTATTGTTGTATGTAGTGTTGTAGCTATTTGTGACGTTGAAACTGTTTTGATGGCCTGCACCGGTAGCATCTGGTGGTGGGTTTCCCGGGTAATCCATCTTGGTCGGTAGGAGGGTGTTGTGGTTCTTGTATTGTTGGGGGACGGGGGATATGAGAACGATGGAGAACGGGGGTGAGGCTCCAGGATAGCGGGGGTCATTGAGTACTGTACGGTACGGGCACACTTGGGCAGCTTTATTTGGGATGCAAGCGGACAGTACCAAAACAAGAGACTTACTGGTATGGTACCTGCGAATTGTGGTCTAGTACTAGCACTGTACAGTTCCCTACGGCGGTAGCATGACAGCGAATGTGTCAACTGGCGCACGCCAAACGGCGCCTGTGGTGGGGTTCATTTTGCCTCCATAGTGCCATGCTCTTATCCCCCAGTCTGAAACTGCAAAATTCGCCACCACGCATGCTAATCCGGTTGTGGTGACACTCGAGTTCACCGGCCGGTACCGGTGCAAGTACTCGTACAAGTACTCGTACAAGTACTGGTGCAGTAAGCGTTGAAAAGTCCGATCCCATGACCCGGAAAACCGGCTTACTGATCTGGGCTTGGTCTGCCGGATCGCAAAACTTTATTGTTTCAGACATCCCAAGTGTTAAGAGGTAGGGCCTGCAAAGCAGTCAAGATGCACTCTGCAGGAGACTCATTATTTCACGGATGGCCATTGGCTGTCATACCTTGTCGGAACGCTTCCAAACCTAAGGTAAAAGCACAGCTCCAAGAAGCCAACAACCAATGCCCCCCCCGAGTGGGTGATGCGCGCGCTGGGCGCAGGTATCGGAAGAATGAAGGCCAATTTTAGAAGGTTTCCATTAAGCCTGGAGGTACAAGTACTGTACCGTACTCGAGTACAGTAGTGACCCGCAGCCTTTCTACAAAACTACTCCACCCAAACCGTTGCCCCAAAGGGGGCCACAGCCCGCTCTCCCTAGTATGATACTACCGCTACGAGTATGCTCGGTTCTAGGGCAGTGTGGGAAGGAATTTCTCGAATCGCTCTCATAGGCTAACTTACGACGTTGCCTCCCAAACAGTCGAACACCGGTGCCGGTAGTTGGTTGTCGCCACACAACAAGTTGAAAAGCTTTGCCCACAAACATTGCCCCGGCATAATGAAAAAAGCCGTCAAGTTGGAAGGTTCCTGGTGAGGGAAATACAAGTTACGGGCGGGTTGGAAATTTGGAAATTTGGGCCAGTGGGAGGTTATCCAACGCTCTCCCGGCCCGGCACAAGGCGTCAGCTTACCGGCCTATCGGTACTCGAGTACGAGGCTTTCAGCCGCAGGCTTTTCGAGGAAGAATTTCGCACGCGCGATGCAGCAGCTCGCCTGATACAGGTATCACATCTATCATACAAGTAGCCAGACATGTCAGCCTAAATCTTGGCACTGGAGGGAAATTTTGGATGCTCAGGCTGGAAGTTGGTAACGAAAGAAGTGTGCCACCTCAGTTGCTTCCCATACTTGGCACCCATCCTCCATACCCACCTATCTACCGGTAACATCAAAGAAGAAGACACAGTTGAATTTCAGGAGACGGGAGTGATTCCCCGCTAAGACTCTGGAGGTGTCAAAATCTTTTGCCATACTAGCCAGCCCGCACTGTATATACCGCACGGGTACCGGATTTTGCATGGCAAAGAAATGCCTGATCTCTCTTTCTCAGCACATGGGACCGTCAATGGGGGATCGGGAAAATTCATAATGTTAAACTCCCGATGGGTGCCCCTCATGTTAAGGACTGTGTTTGTTGGGATTGCCCCTGGTCAGCCGATTGAAAACTGCAATTTTGTATGGAGACGGCGGGGCCCCTCTTGTTGACCATAGTGCCTGTGTCTTCCCTTCTTTGATGACCCTGCCTCGCACCGGCGCCCTTCTGTCCCATCCACCCCAAAAACTGCTTAGGAATGGCAACATGATAAGCGACCTCTTGTGATACCGTACTAGTGCATCGCTCTATCAAGCAAACAAGAAAAAGTAAACGGTCGCTGGATCCTCGTGGAGAGATGACGATGGGCCACCCTCGCTTTACCGGTACTGCACTCGGCGACTCATGCTGGGGGAGAGTGGTGGCAAGTGGGCATCGTGGCGGCAATCTCTATGCTCTCCGCCGCACCATATGTGAGCACTGTACAGCACTCGAGAGGTCCCAGGGTGAATAGATAGGGTGCGCTATCATAGGAACCGTCGGATACCACCTTACCGGTATTCCGCATGAGTTTCACCGCGCACAGCCAGGAGCGAAAGGGAACTTGGGTGGGTGTGATAGCCCAGAATTTCAGAGATACCCGGACGACCTGGCGCCAAGGACCGCTTCTTTTGGGTGTTGGCATTGAAATATTGGGTCCGGGTGCTCGCCGGGTTCGCGACTATGGTGGACTACGATACGGTGCTGGTATCGGTGATGGCACAGGATTGGGTGTATTATAGGTCGCAGAGCCTTCCCCATACCGGTACCGGTACCCGACAAAAACTCGCGCTCCACGAGTACTGTACAGTAATCCGTTGTCATGCAGGTATCTCCGACGGCCCGGGGGCCCACGATCGGCTTACTGTAGTTTGGTGTCATAGGTTGAGAGGATTGCGAATACTAAGTTGACGGAATCTAACTCGTTTCCGGCGGTGGGCTGATCTTGTGCAGCAGATACGGTTAGTGCGTTAGGAGAATGCTGATCCTTCCCAGGACCTTTGGCTCAGGGTCCGGAGAGAGTGGGTTCCAGAGGTTTTTGCTGATGGAGTGCTTCCCGAATCCATACGGCACCTATCAAAGCGGGTTGAGCGGAAAAATTATATCGGTGATGCCATTTTGACTGTACTAGTACGTGCTTCCAAGGCACGTAGGGGGCACATGGCAAGTCGGTCAAAGGTAGCTCACCTAACGGTAAGCGGGCTGTCTGATAATTTGGACCCTCTGGCGAAAGCTTCCAGGTAAAGATATCGTGTTGTGAATCGGACGAGTACCGTTCTCGTACTCTCTTACACACTTCTACTGTACATGATTGGCCCAGCGGTCACGGTAATCTCCGTAGCTAGGTGCCTAGCCCCAACCCGGCCACTTGTCTATCATTCCTGGGAAGTTGTATTGTGGCTAAGGGCCTGCGAGCCAAATGGGCCGGTTGTGAGAGTCCTCAGAGACCCACCCCTTGGGTTGACCATGTGTGCAAGAGGGCAGACCTCCATAGCGTGGGCATGGCTTTTACGAAAGGTGCGGTGCTCTGCGATCCCTTTGTTTGTCCCTGTGTTTCCCGTGCAATCAGTGGGGGACGCGTGTGGGTGTTTTGGGCTACCGCACTCGAGTACTTGTAGCAGTGGGTGAAAACACGTGAAGGGGTTGCGGCTCTTGTCCGCTCTTGGCAGCTGCCCCTGGCTTGATGGCTTGTGATCTTGTGTTACAGTTACAGGTCAACGGCGCATGCAGCACTATGATGCTCTGGTCTACCTCTTCCACCGCCCGACCCATCTTACTCTTAAACGTTGAGATCGGCAATGGCCATCATCAGCGAAACGAACGGACGGCGAGGCCAACGAATGGTGAAAACGAGCGGAAACGGCGAACGACGAAATGGCACGCAGCGAGACGGCGCACAGTGAAAACCACGGAACGAAACGCCAAGATCCCACGAAAACGATCGCACAACTCACGAACGGGGAGAAACTCTTCCCTTCGTCTCCTCACACTCTCACTCACTCAACTAACGAATGGTAAAGACAGGAGTGCATACCACAGAACAGGAAACTAAGTCCTATCTTTTCAGGTATGTCTTCCACTCACTCGCAAGCAGAAGTTAACAATGAAGAGAAAACTTCCACTTGTCCATAGCCTCCGGGCATTCGGTATCCCGGGCATCAGACTCTCCAGCCTCCCACTATCCTACGCGGCTTTCCCGCTTTCATTCCGGTGGGTTCATTGCCCCAAGAGCCCCGCGCACTCCCGCAGCCAAAGCGCATTCCCGAAGAGCTGAAAACCGCGCGGGCGGGAGCTAGAGTGTGCCCGAAGCCAGAGTGCGTCCGAAAACAAAACGCGCTCCCAGGGACTATGCGAACAATCAGACAATCTATCGTGAGAGCATGCCCAGCAGCACCTCGCCATTTCCAGCACTTACCCGAGCGCTTGACTGCAAACTTTAGACGCAATTTCGAAATTCTTCGCTACAGGTCGCCGTACCACGGGATCGAAATAGTGGTCCGCATAGCCCCCATCAGCAATAACGACCTGGCTGGAAAGGGCGGATGAGGTCAGCTCTATTGCGTTGATGTTGCCTGTGTTGTAGGTAACGGGATGCATGACCTCGGGCTGGTCTAAGGGAGCCCAGTCGGACCGGAATGCTACTAAATCACCTTGATCCGTCCTCCAACTACAAACCCCTTGCCTCTCAGAGGTCCTCAAGATTTTGAAGGGTAACGGGCACGACTCATGGGCGTGGTTCACCGGCATTGTATCCACTACCACTGCACTCCACTCCCTAGCAGAATTTTGCGCCGGGGTTCTGAGTAAGGTGCTTCCACGACTGAATCCACGAGCCCTTGATATGGTCGCAGAAGCTGCGACACCTCTCACACCCCGGGAAATCAATTCCGCACTTGAAATCAGGCCGGACATGATAATGAAGGCCTCCGGAGCCTCCCGCAGAGGTCTGAAGTTAGAACGAGAGATCTGCCCGGTCCTTTCGCGCGGAATATTGGTTCAAAGTCTACTTTTCTCACCAACCTGATACAGAGTTCGTTGTTAAAGGAGCATTGGCTGGCGGGAGTAAGTGGTAGTACTCTCGATGTTCTGTGGGTTGTACCTTGTTACTGGCCGATATATACACCCTAACCCATAGCCGGAAGACTTTAGAAACGAGCCATTGGCGATGGGTGGGCGCTGTCAGAAGTGTCTGGATAGAGGCAGTCTGTGATTGTGTGTATGCCCTCATCGGTTATGCGGCTAACCATTGGGCGGGCGGTGGTTGAGCGATTATTGGGAGGAGATATCGGCACCCAGCTACACGACCCGGCACCGCATTGCACGTGACAGCTCTCTGGAAAGGTGGGTTCATAAACAGGATGCTGCCGGAGGGGGCTTCAGTGCGAATTTACCCGGGGAGGAGTATAAAATCTTGCATGGGGGTGAACTCGTGGGCTGTGGGTTGGATTATCCTACAGTTATTGAAGGGGGAAATGCTTGTTGGCGCTTCTTCGCAAGTTAATGTGGGGATCACTCTGTCTTTGGATATAATTTCTCCTTTAGCGAGTAATAGAGAATTCTGGACAAACAAACTGGCGCCGACTCCCTGGAGCTCCCAATCATTCTAGATTGTTACTGAACCTTGCTATGACCTTGCGTTATCCCTATCCTCGAACACTTCAGCTGCTATTATCCCTCCAATCGCCTAATGTCTACCCCCTATCTCTCAAGCCCACTCACCACCTATCGCCTCTATCTCAACGCCCTGCTGCATCTCCTATGCCGTCCACCCTCTGGTGCTGGCTCGATCGCTGCTGGCTTAAACCAGTGTATCCAAGCCAATCCACCCACCCTGGCAATGTCGGACCCGCACGTAGCTAGATAAAGCCCCCAGCATCCCCAAAAGCTGGAAACAAAACGATGGAGAGGCCTATCAGTATTCCGTGACTGGTGGATTGCTGGCGACAAATGAGGGACCGGAACCGTAAAGATGAGGCGAATTGCATTTTGGATGTTGAGAAATCATCACCACGAACGCTAGATCAACCCATGGTGCGGAGGGCGCAAGTCAGCCACGGTAACACCAGCGGGTATCCGAGGGAGGTTTCCCGAGTGCGGGAAGTTGTGGCAGGTAGGTGACTGGATTGATAGCTCTGGTGGCGCATGTTATTACAAACTGCCAAAATGTGGAGTGCTGCAGACTGTATATTGATGAGTCAAGCACATCTCTAGCGCAGGGAACTTGGTAACCCAAGCCCACTCTAAGTTTTCGGGAGTCAGTGAAATGGGTCAACTGCGGCTCTAGGCCATTGGTTCATCTCGTCCGTCCTTAGCCATGGGGGGGGGTCATATGACGGATTGGATGTCGGAGATGGATGGTGGTGGGACTGCCCATTCCGGGACCTGCCTGGGACAGACTGTGAGGTACGGGAGGCGTGTGTGTGTCTACAGGTTCCGGGGGGCGAAGTGCTAGATCGGGTCACCACTGGTCACTCGCGTGTTAGGGACCGTTCTTCCTCTCCTGGGTCCGTGCGAGAGGGGGATAATGGATAGAATTGATTAAGAGCAACGGGATGGGGATTACGAGAGCCGCTGGTAACCGGGAACAGGGAATCTCCGAAAATCTAACCATGGTTTCTCCCCCAAGTTTTGTACTGTACTCGTTCTGTAGAAGGAAAAATAGGACACCCATGCGACCAGACAGGAACCAGATCTCACCCATTGCATCCTGGTGTCATCCTGATTCGGCATAATTCCGACAACCTCTCATTTCAGTTGATTCATCCTTCCACGCTCCCTAATACTACTCCTACTAACCCCGGTAAAGTCGATCTTCGAATGCTGCTCCATCTCCGGACGCACTTAAAATTACTAAGACTTCGCCACAACCATAATATATATACCCTTCACCGCAGTCGCTATGTAGCCCGTTTGCTCAATGGGATATTCTATTGACCGAGTAAGTCACTCTGGCCGGGAATGCCTTTCAAACTCGAATTGACGAAAACGATAGCCACAGCGAAGCGACGCAACGACGCAACGGCAAAACAAAGAAGCAGTAAAAACGAAAACCCAAGAGTTCACTCACGAGCACGGTCGCACAACTCGGGAGCGGGGAAATTCTCTTCTTCGCCTTCCTGCTTCACTAGCTAACCAACGGTCAAGACAGGAGTATATTTCAACCACAAATTTCGCTTATCCATCCATGGACTGCCACACATTCCCGTGCTATTGCCCGTACGACTCCCCTTCTGCTTGCTCCGACTCCCCTGCTTAAAAAAGAAGGACAGACTCCCACTGTCCATAACCTCTGGACCTCTGATTTTCCGGCTTTCCCTATAGAATTTCGGGTTTCCTTCCGGCAGGGACACCAATACAAAACTTCCGTGGATTCCTGCAACCAACATGCTGTCCCGGAAAAGCCAAAACAGGTCCAAACCCACAACGCATTCCCAATGTTATCAGAACTGAGAAAGAAAACTGTCATGGGACCATGCTGCACCGGACCTCGCGATATCCAACAGTCCTCGTGGTGGAGCTGATCCCAACCTTCCCAGGGTGATGGCAGGTCGCTTGGTGGATGGAATATCCTACTCGTGATGGAAGGAAGGATTCAGACGAGCGAGTGATGGGAAATAAAGAGGAAACATATTTCACGAGGTATCAAGAGGAATTGGGTTCCTCTACAGGAAAAGCGATATCGGTGCAGATGCTGTACAATTAGTAATGACATGTCCCATATACGGCCCTTCCGTCTAGCGTAACCAACGTTATAAGTAAAGTTTGCTTCCACCTAATCTTCATTGAACTCCCCGGCATTGTGTGAAGTCTACCGGATCCACTACTTTTCAACTTCCTTGAATAAGCGTGAATTTCATGGGAAGTGAATAACCCCTACTCTACCATTAAGCTTCACCGGAAATTCATCCGAACATAATGGTTACTCTTAACCCCCCACATCCCCCAGATTTCCGAATCCTTGCAGGTGCATAGTTACACCTTCATGCTTGTCAGCTCGCGTGCTGACTATTCTTGTGGTGGTATTTGGGCATTTAGTGGGCACTGATGGCTTTTTGGCAATCTACTAACCCAGGGAGGTGGATCCTTCCCGTCGCCTGAGCCATGCCAGGAGTCCAGACCCCTCTTTCATGGAGAATTTTCCGGCAAGTAAGTCCCTTACCGCTAAGCCCTAGTGGGGGGGGGGGGTTATACTCAGAGACTAGATACACGATCTCATGTTGACGGGAGTGTAGCCATATGGTGAATTCTTGACGCATCTCCAATCGGAATGGGGCATATTGGTCCTGGTTGAGGAAGGAAAAAGCTGTCGTATTATAACGGATCGGGTAGGGTGGAGGCCGGTTTACCAGCAGCTCCAACGCGCCCCGGGAGCTCGTCACAAATAAAATTAGAGAAAATGGATCCGTGATAGGAAGATGTTCTGCCTGATGATTGGAATGCAAATTTATGGTTCAACTGCTCTGCGATCTCTTTCAAATGTAGAATGACAGCTGTCTTCACAGAAACAGAATACTAGTCAAATAAGGAACATTCCTGGCATCGGTCACTTGCTGCGAAAGATTGAGCCTGAAACTGGTATTTCTCGAGTGATGAGCTGTGATTTTTTTCGTGTGTAATAGTGAGGTTTAGACTATACGGATAGGGTAGGGGTAGCCTAATAGAAGCAAAGTATTATCGTTCGAACCGTGCGGAGTCGTCGCTATGCCATACTAGATAGTGAGGTACCGGTATATTAGTTACCAACCTTAGCTCTGCTACCGAGAGCCCCGAGCTGGAGTTCGCGAAGTTCGGGGAAGGCAGATTGACCGGCCCGATGCCCGGCGTCTGGAATAGGCTATCACCAGGGCTGAATCTAGCAATGGGATCCCTCCCCAGAAGGCTGTTTGGAGCGGAAGTCATAATAGACTAACACATAATTGACTCCAGTCAAGTTCACCGAATTCCCCCTTCCAATAAAGTGAGTATCACTTGAGGACATCAGGACGGGGCATTTTGGATGGAGCGGGCTCACATGCCATTTTGTCACGCGGTGTTACTAGCTTGTAGGTATCACGAAGCGATGAATTAGGAAAAAAATATAGTGTGGTTTTGATCCCCGCGGTCTAGAATTTTCCCTTTGGTTGTACTGGCGCAAATCCGGCCGGGACAGCCTCCTATCTAAGGGGATAATACTGCCATAGTCCGACATTTGTTAGGACTTGGCCTAACTTCGGTGGGTCGCAAAAGTCTATTAGCTGCACCATCGCTAAAGGGCCTCCGCTACATCCCTACAAGCCCAGTATTCTTCCAGCTTTCCGGCCAAAATTCCGCGGAGTTCGGCGTAAGAATGTAAGGAAAGATTCGCTCTAACTCTTGGTGGAACTTGACATTGAATATTTGGAACATCCACCCACTGGACGCTCCTTGTTGCGCTCCCGACATTACCCGAGAATCTAGCTTTCAGCCCTAACGGCTCATGATAGGCACCTTAACAAAGGCGGGTGAATGCTGTTATCTAAGCTTTTCTTAAGACGGTCGGCAATCGGCTCCTGGGAATGTCACGGCACGTTATTGTACGGGCACTTATACGATGTGCGGATAGCGTGGCCTGGTAACTTTCTGGATATTGCTGCTTTAAGCCCCAGTCACGACTAGTAGGGGTTTCCAAAGTTAAAGAAAGTTAGTTTCTAGTGACAAGTAAGTACTAGGAGTTGAATTAGGCTACCTCACTGTGTTAGCCAAGAACATTCCCACCTCTCCGGTAGCGTATTTTGCGCTCTCCAAGCTGATTGGAGGCAACCTGTGCAAACCATGCAAATATAAAAAAACCTCACCCTGTCAAGGGAATCTCAAAGCCAGGCGCCATTTTATGGAGGTACTGTAAAACTACTTTTGGTGAGGGTTGTATCGTAATGCATTGGTAATTTTTCCCAATATTTTTTTTTGTTTCTCTTTCCGCTTCTTGTCCTACTGAGGAGTGCTGGTATGGTTTGGTTACTAGAAATCTGTGGCGGCTATGGACCTCTTTACTCCGGCACCAACCTGCAAAACAGTATCATATTGTAAGGTGAGTTGAGTCTTTAGGCATGTTCTAATTTTACAGGAAACATGAAGGCAAACTGGAGAAATGGCCTTTTTTTTTCTCTCTTCCAATTTTCTGAACTTTGGAATTCCCTAGTGGTCGAGTAATACGTACGTTGCGGTACCTTACGCGGTCGATACGGTGGGATAAATTCGGGTGGATTACACGGGGGGTGATAAAGTATGATACCCCAAAACGACATTTCACGCCCTGGGTGGTCCTGCTTTCTACTCTACCGGTCTCCAGCCAGCCGAATCGATCTCACATCCAATTGTGGCCTTGGGTGTTTGCCAGATTGGAGGATCGTACGGATCTGTCCGAATCTAGATTACTAGTTAATGGATAGTTTCCTACATTTGAGTTCTATATGGCCTGGGAATATTACAAATAGCTTATAAACCCTTTCACTATTCTACCCCCATATTATTTCTTTCGGGGGGGGGGGGTGTTTAGCGCCCGGATATCTCGAATATTTCCCTCCCTCTTGTTGCTTCTACACAAAGATCACTTCATATAACTTGACCTCTTGCTAAAGAAATAATGGATCGAAAAAGGTTGGAATCAGACAAATCGATGACATTTTGGATACTTTGCGAGCGTATGCCAGGGATGGCTTTACTAGGGCAACATCTGCTGATGACCCCCAAAATACTCGTGTCACCGCGCCAAGCTTGGCCACCCCATTTGGAATAACTTCGATGGATCCCTAAAAGGTGTAGTTTTTGAGCTGTTTGAGGAGCTCTGACGATAGCATGAAATATAAATATCCGGTGACAGTAATGTTGGCTCACAAGGCCCAACAACGAGGAATTAGACATATGGCATTCTAAGCCTCCGAATTCACCCGATTTGAATGAAATTGAACCATGCTGGAACTACCTCAAGGGCTCTATGGCCCAATACAATTATATAGAGGGTAGTGAGGAAACAAAAAGGCGGGAGCGGGAGGTATTGCATATCGAGTGGAAGCGTATGCCATAGTAACCTATCGATGGCTTCTGTGTGGACTTTCATGTGGACTTGCTGCAGGTTTGGGCCTGCGAGGAGGATAATACTCGAGTAGGTTTAATGCTTCTTGGAGTTGTCCTTTCTCCATTATTCTCAATGTAGTGAGGGCATAGCGTAAATACTTGAACAATTGGACGGTGTGCTATGTCGTGGGACTTTCCTCTATTAGTATGGTCAAGAAACTTTTGATTTTTATTCTGTCTCGGAGGGGGGAAAGGATGTATGTTTTTGGTACGTTTCTCGCCCCTTTTCCAGGGAAGGAAATTATGGACTAAATAGCACAACGTCTAATTATTCAAGTTTTTACGGTATTTGCCGCTTGAGTGAGCGGCTCTAGTAGTATGCTTTGTACGGGTCCGTGGGGGCTATTCCGGGTGAGGTGACTAATCTTGGAGCGGAGGCATGGGCATAGGCTAGGGAATGCATTCTTGGTGCAGTTGCAGCCGTATGCCAAATTACCGTAGAGGATACTTTTCGAATTATGAGACTAGTTATCACCGAGTGAGTATCGGTGATTGCCAGAATTTGACTTCTGTTGCCAATTGCGTTAGCAGATGAAATCAAACTGGTCTCGGAAATGTTCAGGGCTGTCGCCATAAATATTTAAGCTGCCACCGTATACCGCAGTATCTCATATGATTGAACTGTGTTCTGTGCCCCCGGAGTTGCCGCTTCCAGCTAGGCTGGTGTTTTTTTTATGTTCCTCTCAAAAATACTAGGCAGTTCTGTTTTCTGCGTGTCATTTCGGCCCTTTGCGCAGCTAGTCATGTATCATGGGTGTTCGGGTATGGCTGAGCACAGCTACGGTATCTGTTTTTTGGAATAGGGAATTAGATTCCAAGTGTTGTAGGATAGGGATGGGAAAGACAGTGATTTTGGTGTCCGTGGTCAATACCTGGCCACTAGGGCCACCATAAACAGCTTCCTGGAACTTTTCAGAGCTTGGGGGGAAACTCTTCTAGCCATTCTAGGCACAGACTATTTGGTACTACCTGGCTTTATGTGTCATGAGGCAGTAAGCCGATGTTGCTTCTATCGCTTTTTCCTACCCCAACCCTCCGTTAGATACTCTCGACAGTCACTTAATCACCCCCCCCGGTTCAGCGCCGATGGGTGCTTTGGAGTGTGGAGGTGGTAACGATACTGTACTTTTTCCCATGAAGTCGCAGAGGTGCTTCGGAGAGGGTAATTCGCTTGGGCCCAAAACCATACTGGTACTCGGTATTCAACAATGCAGACAAGAGACGTCTACCACGGTCATGCTTTAAAGATGCTCCTGAAACAGTACTCGTATGTATAAGGTGGAACAAAGAGACACTAGCGGGCATTTGGAAGGGTTGGCGTCGCTGTCTTTGTTGTGACAGCGTTTCTCGTTGCAGCAGTCTTGGCCCAGGATCCCGATTCCGTTAGGTATCATAACTCTCACTCGGCTCAATACAGGGGATGACTGGAAAGGCAATGGGTGAGGGGTTGTGGACGCGTTTCCTAGCGGCAGGGAGTTCCCCCTACTTGGGCCCGATTCGGAAGTCCCATTATGCCTGGTGCTCAGCATGCAACAATGTAAACAAAAGACTATCACTTTAGTTTGACTTAAAAATGTTACTGAAAAAGTATGAGTCTGATAAAGAAAGTACTAGTACTCATTAGGAAAGGTCGGAATCATTGCCTTTGTTGTCATGACATTTCTCGTTAGCAGACGAGTAGACTTGGCTGGAGATCTGGGTTCCGTTAGGTAGCACTCACTTGGGTGGAATACGGGAGATGACGGGAAGGACAACGGGTAAGGGGTAGTGGACTCGTTTCCTGGTGACCAGCTGTTCCCTTTGTCTAAATTGGATTCTGCAACCCCCATTATGTCGGGTGCACAATGTAGCCACTTGTGTTCCTAATTAGGCGTTTGTCTGACCGATTGAAAGATATGTTGATCTTTGGCCTCCTTAGGCTACGGGCAGAGATAATGGAGGTGAATTAGTCGTTGGTGCAGTAATCCGACCATTAACATATGAGCATGGTTACCCAGAGCAAAAGTAACGCGCAAATGTTTCCTGGACGGATTACCCCTGCCAGCTTATAATACCGAGAGTACAAAGAAAATTCAGCTTCAGACCCTGCATCTCTAACTCTACTTCCAACGCCCCAAAGTCTTGAGAAGGACGATCCACTTCCTGCACCCAGCTTTCCACCCACAGTTATTCAAAATGACATCGGTACGGGAACAAAATCGAGATGTGGTTGCTATCTCTCCGCCCTTGCGGGGGCCCACTTCGAACTCCCGGGTCGACCCACGGTATTACCTCTCCTGTGGACTCGAGGGAGTAGAACACAACAGATTTCGCGGTTCCCGTTCCTTCATCGAAGTTATCGACGAGCAAACTAATAAAGTACTTGCTGGAAAGGCTGGCCACTACGTGGTGTTTTGCCCAGTGAACCAAATACAACTATCGAATATCGACTGCATGCGGAACATGGCATACGAAGGACTCCGATTCATGTATCTAAACCGCAAGAAAGCATTGATAATTAAAGTTATGCCTGAAAAGATTCATGTGTTTGCGAATAATTATTTTTCCGCAATTGTGGTGGAAAAGAGAAATCAAATGAAGTTGGAGAAGGAGTTACTCCATATAGGGAGTGCAAGCTTAACCGCGCAGTCTGGGCTGAAAGAAGGAGATTCCATATTCAAACCGGGTCCACTTCGCCTTAGCGAACACTCTTGGCCAACCCTTGTCGTCGAGTCCGGAGTTTCCGAGGCCCTCTCTCGCCTTGTGGTTGATTCCCAGTGGTGGTTGGCAAACTCAGGCGGAGAAGTAAAGATCGTTATACTCATTTCTATTTCTAAGCGGGCCAAACACATACACTTCGAAAAATGGGAAGCGGTGGCTGTGCCCAACCCGCGGGTCACACGTGCAAATCCTGACGCCTTGATAACGGAGCCGGCAAAAACGCAGGAACTTGACATCCACGGTCTTGTTGTTACCGGCGCCCCGCTGCGACTGGAATTCGAGAAGATTATGCTCCGCCCGCCACGGCATGGGGAAGGTGACATGGTGTTCGATAAGAAACAGCTCGCGGGCTACGCCGCTGTTCTCTGGGGGTTGCCCGATCGTTCATCTCCCCTATGGGGAAGTTGTAAGCTAGCCTCTCACCGATCTTCTGAAATTCAGGCTAACCAATTACTAAGTGACGAATTAGGAATTGAAATTGCAGTCGAACCTAGTGGGGCCATGGCTATCAAGTGTCTTTGGGAGCCGGAGAGGGGCGGCCTGGGCACTATTTGCCTTTCTTTCCCTTGTTGCACCACGTTTGCCCAATTTTAGTCAAGGCGTATCCCGACTCCGAAATTTGCCGTTTGTAGAGTACATGCCATCCGAATATCGTTTTCCTTGGGCACGGCAAATGGACTACTTTGATTTCTCAGGGACGTTGGCGTTTGTCGGGTTAGTTATTGAGGATTTTTCTCCTATTCGTTCATTCATTTATTATCGTGAAGGGGGGGGGGGGTGGGGCGCGAGATGGGTCTGCCCATGTTTGTGTTTGTATTGTTGTTTGTGGGGTTATTGAGGGATTATCTAGCTAAATGTTCGTTTAACACAGCTACGATATTATAATTGTCATATCGTATATTGAAAGATATTCAACCCTGGGGGTGCAGTGGAGGGTGTTTTAGGTCACCGGCTTTTTTGAACCATGAGCCGAGCGAACGGTTAAGGCCTGTTTGGCGGGAACTGAAGGAGGGTCGACCGTTCGGTTTCCTTATAGTTTGACGCCCAGAAACGGTTGCCGTCGATTTTGAAATGGTCGCACCCCATACAACATGAAACAGTTTGGGTCAACCATGACCTATTCATTGCCACATGACAACTACCTCATTTGGCCTATGTCAATTTTCTCCTCTGTAGATTAAAAAAAAGAAATTCTATGTCTTTTATGGAAATGTATTTAAGGCCCTGTTCGGCAATGACCGTTCCTTTCCGTTTCCCCATACAAACGACTGTTACCTTCCATTTTCAATGTTGCAAACGGAAAGGGGTGTTTGGCAACCACCACCAAGTCTGTTCCGTTTGAAAATGGCCATAACAAAATAATTACACTATACCAGTAGCATTCAAATTTTAGGTTATGTATATAATAACTAGCTGCCCTCCTCAAGACCTTGAGGACTTCTCTATTAAGAGGTTACTGATTTTAATTTTGTTTGAAAATTAAAGTGGTAAATATAATTCACTATAAAGTATGATTGTTTTGATCTGGTTATTATTAGGTTTTTGGTTCTATTACCATTAGGTCTATTAAAAGGTAGGGCTATCTTACTCTTGCTAACGTTCAGATTATCTCATTCTGATATCTTTATAATTTTCATAGTAGCCATGCTTAGGACACCAAAGATTTTTCAAGTATTCTAATTAGCAGGCTCCCACAAGATCTTCAGGACTTCTCTGTTAAGAGGCTACTGATTTTAATTTGGTTTAAAAATCAAAAGAAGCAGATATAATTTACTATAGAATATAATTGTTTTGTTCTGGTTGCTGTTAAATTGTTAGTACTATTAGTCTTAGGTTTATTGAAAGGTAGGACTAATATACCCTTACTAACTTGCAGATTTTCCTATTCTCAGATCTTGATAATTTTTATAGTAGTTCTGTATGAAATGGTAGGTTGGTACAACCTATGGCCAATTGGGCAAAGAACACAGGATTTAGTTCGGACGAAGAGAGCAGTGTCTCAGAGGTGGGTGGAAAAAGGTATTCCCAGTTGCCGGGTCAGTGCGGGGCCATAGCTTTAGGAGATGGGGTCCGTGGACCCCTACTAGAATACCGGCTGCCATGCTGGTAGACTTTGACAACCTCATCCTTCCTACAGTTCACGTTCTTTATTGACTGCTCGCGTTTTTGCATCCTAACACGTGTTTTTCAAAAACTCTTTACACTCTCTATACTTTCACCAACAAGTATATACCAAAAAACAAACCCCATGGCCCCCAGAAGAGCTTCCACACGTGGAGGGACCTCTGCACCTTCTACCAAAGGTAGAGCACAAGGGGGGATACGGAAGAACGCACGTACCCGACAAGCTCCAAACCGTTATGGCCAACAATCAAAACCAGCCCCCAGTACTCCAGGAACTGCAGAAACCCATGAGCCCACGAGCAGCAGCGCAGAACCCGAACCCAGTATCCCTGAGTACAGCCACTCCTCCCAGAGTAACAATAGAGGGACTAGCTCACTGCCGACAATCCCAAATGCTGCCCAGCCACCACCTGGAACCCCGACTACAGAAGGCGAACCTGAACCACCTCACCGATCCCCAACGACCTCCGGTCCACCTATTAACCTTAGCACCATGCAGGAACTGCTGCGTTCACATGAAGAAAATATCATAGACCATATTGTCCAACGACTTCACCTACAGAATCCAGTTTCCCATGTAGCCAATACTCCGAATGCCCTAGCTACACACAACCTCACTCCCGGTACTCAAGTTCTACAGCCGAACCCAACCCTTACCAGAATTGCTGAGCTGGAAGATGAGCTAGCCCAATTAAGAGAGCAAGGCCAACGGGGACAAATTGGCATGAGGGACCCGAGAGCATTCGGTACGTACAATCCCAGCGAACCTCTGATCCCACAAGCAAGTGAGAGCACATCAGTTATGGCAGACTGGGTCGAAGCATTCTTTCCGGGCGTGGAACGGGCAACCTTGGTACAAATAATTGAAAACCATTTCAAGCCAACAAATATCTACCGGCTATTGGCAAGCGAGAAGGAACGAGCGGAATCTCAGTGCACTGTCAATCTTGGCTGTATTGAGTTCAAGCAGACAGAACAGGATGGCAAGGAGAGCGAATATAGGATGAGCAGTTTCTTTAAAGCATGGGCTGTATACTGCGGAATCCTGGTGAAGCTTGCCCCCTATACTCTCCAAGGTGACCTTGCAACTACCCTCTCAATCTACACTATGAACCTGTATGACTTGCTGGAAAAGTACGCATGGGAGGGTGTCAAAGCCTACCACTTCCAGTTTCATCGGAAGAGAGTAGCTAGCGACAAAGGTATATACTACGGAACCGAATAGCGCCAGCTAGACAGCGAATTGATTGCCTTGAAATGCTTTGCCTACCCAACATCTCGACCCTCCTGGACTCAAAACCAGAAGTTAGTCCAAGCATCAACTCGAAGAATCAGCGAACTTCCGATTCACGAGAGCATTCCACGTCAAGGATATCTGCCTCTCGGTACAAGCCGCTCCGT
>LN891049.1:203187-217104 GCA_900010015.1 Tuber aestivum
CCAGCAAACCTCTTGGTCTTTTGTATGGGCGTAGACATAGGTTACCATAGCTCTATATCGTAGGGTCGTTACACCCGTACAGCACACCTGAATACCCGACGAACTATGGCCACCAGAGCATCGCTTCTACCCAAAACTTCAGAACCAATATGGGAGCCATACCGGCAGCTTCGCAAGCTTGTCGGAATTGGAACTACCGGGAATGCCGGTCACGCCAGTACCGCTACCAACATTGCTGTATTTCATGCATAGGCAATCATCATGCACCACAATGCCTTTCCGGAAATACCGTGGAAACTGTACCGCCAGTGTATACTGGCACCAGCCGATGTTAGCTTTCCCAAATACCCTAACTACTTCTGCCCAAACCAATCATTATTGCCCCTACCCCTGTACATATTTCTCCCACTGTTATAATTCTAAGCTTACCACTACTCAAGCAATTCTCTGCAATATTAGTTCAAGATCTGAACTTTCCTCTAGCCAAGATACAAATTTCCACTTGCCTGTTAGCAAACAACCACCACGCCCCAATATCCGAATTCACTACCCACTATTTACCACTCATACGATACCAATGCCATCAGGCCAATTGAGATTAGAAGGATGGAGGAAGCTTACAAGAGAATTTCCAGACCAGCAGGTAATAGCGGAAATTCTAGGCATATGTCAATATGGCGTACGAATAGGATATGAGGGCCAGCGTAGCGGGATTGTCATTCACCCCAACCTAGTGAGTGCAGAAGAGAAGACGGACCTAGTCACAGCAGACATAGAATGAGAGAGGAACAAAAGCCGGTTAGAGGTATACCGCTACAAGACGAACCTACCCAACTATTATAGGGCATCACCACTAGGACTAGTGGACAAAGCAGATGGTAGCAAACGGCGGATACACCACCTATCATACCCAGCAGGATTCCTGACCGCTATCAATGGCGGAATCCCAGAACACTATGGTGCAATAGCCTATAGCGGAATAGAAGATAGCATAAAAGCTGTCCAACAGCTTGGGAAAAACTGTATTCTAATGAAGCGGGACTTTGAGTCAGCCTTTCGGCATATACCAGTATCACCAGAGGACACCCCATTGCTAGGATTCTATTGGCTAAAGTGATACTATGCAGAAAGGTTTTTCCTGTTCTGTCTGCAAATGGCCCCTATCTCTTTAATCTATTCGCTGAGATCTTTCACGGGATACTCGAGGACCAACTAAAGCGGCAGGAGATAATAGTTATAGTTATCCACTATCTGGATGACTTTCTCCTAATATTGCCATGCGAGGGTAATCTCACAAGATGTAGTGAAACATTCACAAATCTCTGACAAGAGGTAGGGCTTAACATTAAAGCTGCAAAGAATGAGGAGGGAATGGTAGTGTAATGGGGGCTCCCTCAGGTAGATGGTTCCTAAGGATGCGACCACACCAAACTTCGAATCTCTCGAACACAACTCTTGTAAAGTGTAAAGAATAAAAGTAAAAAAAACTGTAAAACTTAATATCGTTAAGCTCTGGCTTATCTCAATTAAAGTCTCTCAAGAGGATGTTGATTGTGTTGGGGTAGGAGAGTTCTCGTATAAGCTTTAAGTAGTCAGACTTATACCAAAAGCTCCCCCATCAGGTTACCCCGACCATCATCATGATGAGTATGCCCTTCTCTGTAAGGGTTGCCCGGCACCATTACCGTGTCCCCGAAGGGCCTATGGCATCAGTGTACTGTAGAGAAATCTCCCATAAGCACACCAGTTCCTGCGAGGTGTTTACCGATGCACCTGTCGCAGTAAAAACTTCTGCGCATCGGTATCTCGCCAGTGGCTAACTGTCGAGTCACCTAGGAAAGCTAACTAATTGACTCTCTTCCCATGTGCAATGAACAATGCAAGCACCCGTAGACATCAGGTGTTCCCCGGTTAAGTTCTACCTTCCTTGATTGCAAACCTTCGTGGTCTACGACGCTCCCACGGAGAGTTGTGTCGGTGGTGGGACCCATAGGCGCTACCCATGATCCCTTACCTCCAGCACACCACTCAGCGTGATAAGTATTATGCTATTAGAGTCTTCCAACAACCCACAAAGAGGCTACGGCTGTCACAAACTGTGACTAAGTAAGGCAGATTTCACATAGCTCAGAATTCCGAGCTATAGGTATGTTGGGATTTCACATGATGCACATTAGGCGCACCATAGGTTATTATGTTTACTTGCGAGTCACACGAGGTTATGATTTTCGCACATGACTCATACTTATGAGTCATGGGTTTCACTCAGGTGACGCGAGTTGCGCACCTGACTTGGTTATTATATTTTGATTGGTTTAGGCATGTTACGCAGCGACTCATAGGAGTCATCTGATAGATTTTGCATGACTCATGGTTATGAGTCACAGGGTCCGCATGACGCGAGGTATGAGTCACGCCAGGTGAAGAGCGACTATATAAAGGATCAATAGGACCCAGAGTATAAGCTCTTCACACGTTCTTCTTGTTTATTTCCTACCTTTAAAAGTTTATCAATAAAACCTACCTTTACGCTCTTTAAAGATTTATCTTAAGAAACCCAAGAATTGTCTTTCCTCCCAAAGCGAGCAAACTATTTCTCATCCTACGACATACGAATAAGTCCTAAATGAGGGCTTGCAAAAGAATAGAAGAATAGGCGCGTTCAGATAGAAGTCAAAGGACTTAACTATCATTATCACGTAGGTATAGGCCTAAGAACTATTACCTCGCTCCAAGTCAAGTATCGTTACATGTCGCATTACTCACCATCTGGGCAGGATTCTTAATATTAGAACGTGTCTACAATGCAACACTTAACGATTACACAACGGATCCATTCAATAGAGATCACGAAGAGGACATAGACGTCCAAGACGAAGGATTTGGACTGGAAGAACTAGAACAAGCAATAAGCGAAGCCAGTCAACACTCAGTAGGGACTGCAAGCCCAGTCACACCAGAACGAATTACCTTTCCAAATGAAGAAGAAATACCAGAAACACCAAGACCTGAAAGAATGTCAGGACCAGCACCACCGCCAGGCCCACCTCCAGCAGGGCCAGCACTCCCTCAGATGATTCCAAGGGACGAGGTACAACAGATGATACGAGAAGCCATAAGAGGAACAGGACAACAACCCAAAGTCAAAACCCCTCCAGGATATGAAGGAGAAAGAAGCAAGTTACGGGGATTCATGGTCCAACTTTTGACCTACTTCAACGCAGTTGGATAGACAGAGGGAAACGACCAGGACAAAATACCATACACTCTCACACTACTTGAAGGAACTGCCCTAAAATGGATAACCCCTAACGTGGTCAGCAATACGGCCCCCTGGACAGACTGGGCCAGCTTCAAAGCTGTATTCGAAGCCCAGTTCACGGACATAGAATTAAGCCAGTCGGCAAGAAACAAACTGGAAGACATTCGTCAAGGAACAAAAAACGTCACCGATTACTGGTACGAGTTCAGACTACTCCAGTATGATGTGGAATGCGACGAGGCCTCAGCTATGAGGTAGTTCATGAAAGGCTTGAGAACAACCTATCAAGAAGCCTGGAGATTCAGCGAAGAAAGATTTACTACAACTGAAGTGATGGCCCACTGGGCCATCCGAAACGAAATCCAATTCGGGCAGCTGGATTGGATTCAAAGAAACAAGCCAAACCCGACTCAAGGCAACAATACAAACACAAGAAACCAAGGTACACTCAAGAACTAAAATGGAACCTATCGAACCACCACCCAAGGGGGTGACACGATGGATCTGGACGCAACAAGAAGGAGAACGTCTCTCAACCTCGCAAAAGACGAGTACCTTCAACGATGAAACAACAATCTATGCCTAGGATGTGGAATAGGAGGGCACATGATTAAGGATTGCAGACGACCTGTCAACCCAGCTCCACCCCCCCAAGGAAGAAATCAGCAAAATATGAGGTCAAACCCTAGGTTCCAACCGCGAAGCAACCTAAGAGAAATCGAAATCGAAGAAGAATATGAAACAACGGCAAAAGACGAAGGTCCCTAGTAATAGATGGTCTGCGGGACCCTCCGAAAGACAAACCCATCTCAACAGCCAACTACTACACCCTCTTAAGCGCAAAAACGGAAGATAACGACAATGATCATATCATGATCAAAACAGAAATATATAATGACAAAAAACAAGCAATCACGATACACGCAATGCTCGACTCAGGAGCCACAGAAGACTTTATTGATCAAGAGGTCTGCAAGAAATATCAGCTAAAGACCAAGAAAGCCAAAAAAGAAAGACAGATTTACCTCGTGGATGGAAAACCCAGGGTAATGGGACCTATAACCCATACCACGCAAGTACCTATAGAAATTGGAAACCATAGGGAAGTGGCTACCTTCCAAGTGGCAAATCTGCAACACCATGAGATAATTCTCGGAATGCTATGGTTAAAACAACATAACCCTACACTGGACTGCGAAAAAGGAAAAGTCACGTTTACTAGCGAACGATGCACGACATGGGGTCTCAACAGTTTGCCAGTGGTATATGCAACACCAGAGGAAGAAGCAAGCCAAGAGAATCTAGAAGCAAGGTTCAACCAAGTGCAAACAGCGGATCAAAAGATCAAAGTTCAAAGCTTAAGCCACGAGGCTAAGATACCCACAAGAGGGTCTAAGAAGGCGGCAGGACATGACTTGTATGCCAACGAAGAAGTCACAATACCAGCTAAAGGGCAGGTAGTCATCCCCACTGGAATAGCCATAGAGCTACCTCAGGGCACCAATGGGCGTATAGCACCACGCAGTGGTCTCGCAGTCAAATATCGACTCACTACCAATGCGGAAGTAATAGACACTGACTATACAGGTGAACTGAAAGCAGTAATGGTCAACCAAGGGAACCAAGATCACAAGGTGGAAAAAGGGGACAAGATTGCGCAGCTGATTATCGAAAAGATCAACGAACAAAAATTCCAAGAAGTGACAAACTTGACAGAAACCACCAGAGGAATGAAAGGATTCGGAAGTACGGACAATTAAGGTCCAATCACAAAGAAACAACCAAAGGTCAAAATAAACCGAATATCGGCACCAGCATTCAACAAGTTCTACCGCAGAGGAGAAGCGGCAGGAATCCTCAAATGGGATATCCAAGAAGAAGGAATATGTTTGGCCAAAATCAACATCAGCACAGAACTGGCCATAAGGAATAGAACTCAAGAAAAAGAAGAAAGATTGGATAAAATGATACCAAAAGAGTACTACCAGTACCTGGACCAATTCCAAGAAAAGGAATCAACCCAGTTACCACCTCACAGACCTGAGATTGACCTAGCGATCGACTTGGAAGGATCTACCACAGGATTACGGAAGAAAAGAATATACCCACTAGGAGAAACAGAACTTGAAGAACTCAGAAAATACATCCAGCCAAACTTGGAAAGAGGATGGATTAAACCATCCTATGCGAATGGAGGATCACCCATCCTATTCATCAAAAAAAAGGATGGGAAGTTAAGGCTATGTATTGACTACCGAGCAGTCAACGGCATAACAAAAGAGGATAGGTACCCATTACCTCTAATTGGCGAAGCATTGGATCGACTAGCGTCAGCCAACCACTTCACCAAATTGGACATAAGGGACGCATACCACAATGTTAGGATCAGGAAAGGAGATGAATGGAAGACAACCTTTACCACGAAATACGGGAACTACCAATACCTCGTTATGCCTTTCGGGCTAACCAACGCACCAGCCTCATTTCAACGATGGATCAACGAGGTGCTCCATAAGTACTTGGATATATGTTGTATCGTTTACCTGGACGATGTACTTATATACTGCAAAGATATAGAACAACACAAAAAGGACGTCAGCAACATTATGGTGGACATCAAAGCATCAGGAATGAGATGCAAACCTAGCAAATGCGAATTCCACAAGAAAGAAACAGAATACCTAGGATTCATCATCAATGGAGAAGGAGTACAAATGGACCCAGTGAAAACCAAAGCCATATGGGAATGGGAATACCCAAAAAACAAAACAGATATCCAATGTTTTATGGGATTCTGCAACTTCTACCAAAGGTTTATCGAAGGATTCAGCAGAACAGCCAAACCCGTATACAACCTAACAAAAAAGGACATCAAATGGGATTGGGGACCTAAGGAAAAGAAGGCCTTCGACGAACTAAGGACCAAGATTACCCAAGGACCAATCCTGGTACACTTCAATCCAGAAAGAGAGACTATGATCGAAACAGACGCTTCGAAATATGTATGTTCAGGCATACTATCCTAGAAGTGCAAAGACGGCAAATGGAGGCCAGTGGCATTCCAATCCAAAACCATGACTCTAGCGGAATGCAACTACGACGTCCATGACAAAGAACTATTAGCAATAGTCCAAGCTTTGAAGAAATAGAGAAGATACGCACAAAACAACAGAGTGTTGGTCAAGATCCTCACAGACCACAAAAACTTAGTAGCCTTCATGACTATGAAGGAACTAAATGGACGACAAATAAGATGGATGGAAAAACTCAGCACTTACAATTTCAAGATCGAATATCGTCCAGGAAAAGAAGAAGGAAAACCAGACACCTTGACCAGAAGATCGAATGACAAACCTAATACACCAGAAGATGAGAGAATCAAGCAAAGACAACAGATACTCTTACAGAAGGAAAAATATTTCCAACCGGAAGACGAAGATAGTGGATACGAATCCTTAAACGAAATCAGTATACGGACAACATTGGAAGAAGATATCAGAAAGGAAAGCTCGCAAGATAAGGAATGCCAACAAATAAGACAGGAACTAGCAGCCGGCACGAAAGAACTCAAAGGCATAGCCTTAAGACTATGCCAATAGAAAGACGAATACTTGTGGTATGACGGAAAAATCTGGATGCCGGATAAAGAAGAATTGCGAACAGAAATTATAAGACACCATCATGACCCTCTGTTGAATTTTCTAATTTGTTTCATATGTATATTCTCCTTGATAATATCGTATATTCCTCTACTTAGTATTATTTCTAGTTCACGGACATTACTACAGCGGAGTATATATTACGAACATTTCATTGATATTTCATGATATGATTAGGGGATTATGGCGTGCTTTTCTTATCTGGTATTCGGGTTTATTTCTTACATTTTATGCATCATCATGCGCGGTCATCAGTCATTTGATTTACAATTATGTTCTAATTATCCATTCACACCACCTCAGATTTACGCATGTTTTATGAGATTTCCTTGGCAGTTCTTTAGGGTCAAACACGTTCGCACTTATGTTTTTCCTACTTATGTTACCGTCAAACATGTCGATACTTATGTTTTCCCTGACATTTCCTCTTAGTTACGCAAAGGCTGCGCACCTGTATAAATAGGGGGTTACCACCCATCTCGCTTAAGAGAATTAAGGACAAGAACTACTACCAATCTATCTTTATACAAAAACCCTCCTCGCTTAGCGTGCCTGCGATATACTCTTTCTATCGTACCGTATTTTTGTACACAGTTATTAAGATAGTGCCGTACCGTACACATTTGAACACTCTCCACATGCGGGACATGAAGGAACGGCCAAAATAACCAAGTTTATTACCCGACTATACTATTGGTCAAAGATAAGAGAAGACATCAAACAATATATCATAAACTGCGACACATGTCAACGAACTAAAGTGGTTCAACATGTACCCTATAGACTACTGAAGTCAAACGAAGCACCTGGAAAACCATGGAAATCAATATCACTCAATTTCATCATGGACCTACCAAAGTCAGACGATCAAAACGCTATTCTAGTGGTAGTTGATCGCCTGACCAAAATCAGTCGCTTCATACCCTGCAGAACAGATATGACGACAATACAATTCGCAAAAATATTTCTAAAAGAAATATACCAACTGCATGGATTACCAAAAGATATCATTAGTAATAGAGGATCACTATTTACGTCAGAGTTATGGAAGGAGATAACAGAAAAACTGGGAATTGAACGGCGCATGAGCACAGCATTCCACCCGCAGACAGACGGGCAAACAGAACGGGTAAATGGCATATTGGAACAATACCTATGGGCCTACATCAATTACCAATAAGATGATTGGTGCGAATGGCTACCGATGGCTGAATTCGCTTACAACAAGGGAAAACAAGAAACTATCAAAACAACCTCATTCTTTGCGAACTATGGCCTACATCCAGAACATGAAGCTATAGGTCATATACTCCAAGGAAAGATAACAGACAGAAAAGACATGAATCAATTACACGACATATTACGAACAGAAATGGTCACGGCACAACTATGACAAAAAGAAAATTACGATCACCACAGAAAACCCGATTCAAACCTAAAATCAGGAGACATGGTTTGGTTACTACCGTGCAATATTCGGACCACGCGACCGACAAAAAAATTGGACTACAAGAAAATAGGACCATTTAGGATCTTGGCAAAAGTAGGAAGTTGCGCTTATAAGCTCAACCTCCTACCTACGATGAAGATACACAATACTTTCCACATCAGTCTCGTCGAACCCTATCAAGAAAATCCTCTACCATCTCAAGAAAAACCCCCACCACTGCCTATCGAAATAGACGGCGAATCAGAATACGAACTTGAAGAAATCATCGACTCTCGATTACACTACGGTCACTGGCAATACAGAGCAAAGTGGACTGGATACTCTGCTGAACACGATAAGACTTGGTACCTAGCCGAGAACTTCGACCACACGCAAAATGCAGTCCACCAATTCCACCAACGATACCCCAGCAAGCCGTCAAGCAACAGTAGAGGACTCACCCGAATTCGAATATGCAGCCCCGCCACTAAGCAGAATAGACACCTACTCCTGGCAACAACCTCAGATAAAGATAGAAATGATGTCGATGACTTTGGCACTCCAGAATACTCCAGAATGTGAGGCATTCAAACACATCACCCCAACCAGCCCAGGATACCGCACCCCGAGCCTACAACGAATGTACAATCCCGAAGACTGGATAAGTCTAAAAGACCTACCGATAGACAAGACTCCCACTCCCCAAAGGGAATACGCTGACCTGTCATGGACAGGTTGCTACAACGACGAGTGCCAAGTGCACCAGAGCGAGAAGGAAGGTTCGGGATACTGGCCTTAGGAGAAGAACCGATGGCAACCCAAGACTTCACCCTTGAGATCACCAGCGAGATCCCCGACACCAGAGCCGGTGGGTCTAGTACAACACATCAAACCGACTCCGAGGATGGAGTCGAAGAGGAGGGGGGCGAAAAAAGAAAAGTGGGTAAAACCCAGAAAGACGAGGCACGTCTCCTAGGAGGAAGAGATAGAATGGGAAAAACTAGAGACAACAATAATAAAATTGTTGGCGGAGGCGGAGGAAACGAACAAATTGTTGGAGTGGCAAGCAGAAAAAATAGAACAACTCCAAAGCGAGTTGAGGGAGGAGATGAGGATAAGAAAGGCACTCCAGAATGACTGGAGAAGGGAAGAGAAGGAGGCGGAGAGGGCCCTGACGAGAATAAGGAAAGTCAGCACTTGGTTAAACAAGGAAGCCAAGTGGGGACTACCGGCCAGGGCATGGGGACGATTAGAGGATAGACTGTTGTAAGCCCGATGGGACTCAGGCTAAGGGAGAGGGGAGCTAATGTCACAAACTGTGACTAAGCAAGGCAGATTTCACATAGCTCGGAATTCCGAGCTATAGGTATGTTGGGATTTCACATGATGCACATTAGGCGCGCCATAGGTTATTATGTTTACTTGCGAGTCACACGATGTTATGATTTTCGCACATGACTCATACTTATGAGTCATGGGTTTCCCTCAGGTGATGCGAGTTGCGTACCTGACTTGGTTATTATGTTTTGATTGGTTTAGGCATGTTGTGCAGTAACTCATAGGAGTCGTCTGATAGATTTTGCACAACTCATGGTTATGCATCACAGGGTCTGCGTGACGGGAGATATGAGTCATGCCAGGTGAAGAGCGACTATATAAAGGATCAATAAGACCCAGAGTATAAGCCCTTTACACGTTCTTCTTGTTTATTTCCTACCTTTAAAAGTTTATCAATAAAACCTACCTTTACGCTCTTTAAAGATTTATCTTAAGAAACCCAAGAATTGTCTTTCCTCCCAAAGCGAGAAAACTATTTCTCGTCCTACGACATACGAATAAGTCCTAAACGAGGGCTTGTAAAAGAATAGAGGAATAGGCGCATTCTGATAGAAGTCAAAGGACTTAACTATCATTATCGCGTAGGCATAGGCCTAAGAACTATTACCTCGCTCCAAGTCAAGTATCATTACCTGTCGCATTACTCACCATCCGGGCAGGATTCTTAACAACGGCAAAGGGAAACGTGTAGGCTTGATTGGCGTAAAACCTTCCCCGTCATCTCCGGCACTACCCGGGACTACCCTGGGGACCCTTCCAGATAGCTCACACTAACTCTGTCAGTTTTGGTCTGTTTTACTCCGTTCTTTTTGGAGAAGGTACCTGACCTTCCCGCCTTAGCCTCCTTGTATATCCTGTAAACAGCTTTCGGTCAAATGGACGGCAGTGACGTATACAGTGTTATGGACATGTCTTCAGTGATTCCATTTAACTAGTAAGATGGCAACTCCACCCATTTTGGCCCATGATGCCCGGGGCGAACCCTGGGGCCGCAGGTACCTGTTAGGAATAATCCTGCCAAGTTACCGCATGTTCGGAGCACTCTAGCTCCTCCCATAGTCTTTCGATCAGAGTGCAAACTAGTGCATCTCGATCATCATTGCGTAACAAAGAATCCTCACATTTCCCGAAATTCCTCTGAGAATATTTCCGACAGAAGGTAGGGTAATTGTGTCCCAAAGGTAGGGTAAGTCTGTCCATGGTGACAGAAAACTAGTCTCCGTGACAGGGTAACGTGACGTCCTAGGACAGGGTAAACTTACCCAGCCTTTCGACCTATCCTTAGGCCAGAGCGGACATAGTCACATTCTTTCCACTACTTGGTTACATTAATTCCTTAAGTACTTTCTGTTCTTCGGAATACCCGGACCATCGGATATCCCAGTGTCACAAACTGTGACTAACCAAGGCAGATTTCACATAGCTCAGAATTCCGAGCTATAGGTAGGTTGAGATTTCACATGACGCACATTGGTGCGCCATAGGTTATTATGTTTATCTGTTCGTGACTCACACTCGTAAGTCACACGATGTTATGATTTTCACACATGACTCATACTTATGAGTCATGGGTTTCACTCAGGTGACGCGAGTTGCACACCTGACTTGGTTATTATGTTTTGATTGGTTTAGGCATGTTGCGCAACGACTCATAGGAGTCGTCTGATGGATTTTGCATGACTCATGGTTATGAGTCACAGGGTTCGCGTGACGCGAGGTACGAGTCACGCCAGGTAAAGAGCGACTATATAAAGGGTCAATAGGACCCAGAATATGAGCTCTTCACACATTCTCTTGTTTATTTCCTACCTTTAAAAGTTTATCAATAAAACCTACCTTTACGCTCTTTAAGATTTATCTTAAGAAACCCAAGAATTGTCTTTCCTCCCAAGCGAGAAAACTATTTCTCGTCCCACGACATACAAATAAGTCCTAAGCGAGGGCTTATAAAGAATAGAGGAATAGGCACATTCAGATAGAAGTCCAAGGACTTGACTATCATTATCGCGTAGGTATAGGCCTAAGAACTATTACCTCACTCCAAGTCAAGTATCGTTACCTGTCGCATTACTCACCCTCCAGGCAGGATTCTTAACAGAGTCACACTGACTCCTATCTGTGACCATACAGGATAAGTGAGTCATTCTAATTTTAACACTTAGTTGAGGGCTATATACTCCTCTTGGTACTGGTAGCTGATTCCAGTACAGGTAGTATGATAGGCACCTATGCCATCTAGTTAAAGACCAGTGAGTTTTCCCCTACTGTGCTACAATTGGGAATCCTCTGGAGACCTTAATTTGGCTGCAGCTTGGGGTTAAAGGTCTCAAGTTTTACTATTTACTATACTTTACTTTGTACACACCTGGGTTTTGAAGTAGAGTTTTTTTGTGCAGTGACACAACTGTGGCATCCGGGCTCGCATTGGGTGCCCCCATTTCATCCCCCACAAAATCAATTCCGGATCACTGGGTTTAGCTTAGGGCTTTCACAAATCTTGTAGGAGAAAATCTTCATTATGAAATATGTTTTACAAATGGGAAGAAGAAAAATTGTTACTACAATCACATACTCTCTCCACCTGAATGTTGAGAGGTTCATCAATTGAAGGGAGTTGGAGTTTTCTAGCTGTGCTGGACCTTCAATGTCGGGTTGCATAGTCCTAAATGAAGTAATCTTTTTATTTCTGACTTAATGAAAATCACATGTAGTGCATTTGGCATCAAATGTTTTCAACTGTCTTATAGAATCTCTTGGTTCTTAGGAACAGCAAGTCCCTTTCTTCCACAGGACAATATTGAAGTTCACAAGCCTAGGGACGCCAGAAGCTCTCTAATCGTAATTGATTGTAAAAATAGGTATTCTTCAAGAGGCCGTCAGTCAGAAGAACGATGAACGCAAGTTGAGGAAACCCAGGCTGGGCAAGATCAACACGTCAAACAAAACCACATCACATGACCAATTGCGCAACCAGCAGAGCCTCTCCAAAAATAAATGCACCTCTTTCTCTCGTTCCTCACCCGGGTACTATGCACAGATCCGTGCACGGCCTCCCTATTTTCTCGCGCCAATTAAGACAGAAACACTCGATTTGTGTTTCTTCGCTTGACTCACCTGGGCACACCCTAGTAGAATTGGGCACTCTCGCGGTTTAGTCGTGAAGTATCCGTCACCAGTTGGCCATTCCTCCAAGTGGGGCTGTTGGATTGGCTTTATGGGTTAAAACACGCAAGGGTGAGCGAAATCACGATAGGAACTGGCAGAGAAAACCAGTACTGTGATTAAACTACAGCAGTGTGAGCGCTATGTTTTGCGACGTTGAGTTCACATCTCAGTCAGCGATGGGACAGTGATTAGGTGGCAGGAAATGATTGCATAGTAATTTAAGTAGATGTACCCGACCCCTCCTTTCGCCTACCGTCTATAACAGATCAACTATCACTACTATCCTTGCCTCTACGGCATATCTATGTCCAACCAACACCTGGAACATACCATGGACCACAAAGCATATCCCCACTCGATTAACACCGGTAGCATCAACAAGAGCAACTTAACGGAGAATCATGCCAATACCCACAATCTTACCAAAGCCATACCCGATAAGAACCCAGAAACCATGCAGTCTCTCTCACCACAAGACCCCAAGGGAAGGAATCAGGATATACGTACCAACAGGGTTGATTGCGTAGGAAACGGGCTTTTGAAAACCAAGGAGTGGAGGGAGTGGAGGGATAAGGAGGGAAGAGCGGATAAGGCTATTTTCTGTGGAAAGGACGGAGGGGTAGAGTTGGTATTTGGCAGAGAGGGATTCAATCGAAGCATTGTGCGCACCATAGTCGGCCAAGCGCAATTCTTGCGGGTAGCAGGGCATGGGCACCTGGGGGTGCTGGGGCTACGACCAGAACGACGGATTATCAATCCCAACATCGCCGACACAGAACATGGCCGAACAGCACTCGCGTGGGCTGTGCAGGGCAGACACGAGACGGTAGTAAGGTTGCTATTACAACGCCACGATATCAATCCCAACATTGCCGACCCCGAAAATGGCCTAACGCCACTCATGTGGGCTGTGGCCAACGTCCATGAGAGAGTCGTAAAGTTGCTCTTAGAACGGGAGGATATCGATCCTAATCTTGCATGCATAAAATATGGCCGAACAGCACTCGCATGCGCTGTCAGGGAGGGCCAAGAGGGGATAGTAAGATTGCTATTGCAACGCCACG
>LN891049.1:249037-259615 GCA_900010015.1 Tuber aestivum
CACATCATCCGTGAGAGCGAAATGGCTGACGTGAAGCTTTTTTACTGTAATTCGAGTCACAATCGAGGAAAATTTTTATAATTCGTGATTGAATTAAATCTTTCTGCGCGTGTGGAAGCTCTGTATTGGTTCGTATTGGGATCCCGACTGTCTCGGTAATGTAATCTGCACTCTCTCATCTCCGCGCGCAAATCCGTACCCTTATATACAATCGAGAACTTTTCTCCTTTCTCCGTTTATCCTCCCCTGGTTTCCATACCTGATCCATTCACATCTTGTGATCAACCATACCTCGCTTTCTCTTCTTTCCTTTTCTTTCTCTCCGCTTTTGTTAACTTCCTATTTACCCAGCTCATTGACCAATCCTCAATCCTCCTCTTGACCATGTGCTCTGTAATTCCTCTTTAGTTCGGACCTCTCCTCTCCTTGCATTTATCCATAACATGTGCGAGAATCTTCTACCTCTCTTATAAATCAAACCGTAAACATGGCAAATGAAATGACAAAGGTTCCAAGAACTGCGGACAGACTTCCGCAACTTGTTTCTCCTCCGTCTTCCCGGATATCATATAAGCTCTATGATCAAGTGGAGTGCTAGTGATTTACAACAGGAACAACCGAGGGGGTGTTTGGCAAACCTTGTGTTGGATGATCGTGTGTTCTAAACACGGTTTTCCCTGGCAGGAGGCGTTACTAGAATATGTTTAAAGGTGTTAAAGCATGTTAAATGTAATATTAAGCAAAATTCTGGAAAGCATAACCGGCGCAACAACTGTGTAGAACACAAGGTCATCTCAACACACGGTCTGCCAAACACCCCCTGATACCTCTTCTATATAAGGTTTAAATAAGGTGTAGAGTCGAAAATACAAAATATAGCAAACTAGGGGAAAATTGAGTGACGCATATTGATGCTCAACAAGTAGTTTTCATCTCAAATCATGGACTTGGGATCAGACGGAGAGACCCATTGATGGTAAGGGGGATGGCTGGGAGGAAGACCAAGAGGAGGAGGAACAACCGACGTGTGCTCCAACACCCAGTACCAGTTGGTGGTCAACTCATGGTATCTGTAATGCTTGCAGGCAACTGTAACAGAAGATTTTAGGCTAGTCTAGGGCGAAAGTCCAGGACAAAGAATATATTTTCTGTGAGCAGGGATTAGATATTTTTAAATTTCCATCCGGTCCGAAAACACATGAAATCTGGAGCAGGGAAATATAGTTCTGAGTATCCCCGAAAAACCATAGAAGATGGTTTGGGACTGCAGAATCCAGCCGAGCAAGGTCCAGGACAACAGCCCACGACTATATGGCCAAGTTCCATTCTTTTGAGTCAATGGCCGCCCGAGCAAGCGCGTCGTAAGTGATGGTTGTATAATTCTGATGTGGAACAAGGGTAGACATGTAAGAGCATGTAGTTATCTAGGTGGTTGTATGTAATGGTACTTACATGGAGGGATGAGAACCTAGAATGAAGTCGGGAGCTATTATGGCAACAAAGTACTTTGTTATTGAATCTCATTGAATATTGTATGTCTGGGTAGGGTAGATGACCCAGGTATACTAGAAGTGTTTGTGGTCTATAAAAGGGGCCTTCGCCTCCCAGGCTCATGGAATTGCCATCAACTCCTTATCCTAACAACTAAGATGTCAAACAACTCTGAATCACCACTAATTCTCTCTCTCAATCCTTCCCAATCAACTGTGTCAGAGATCAAAGATTTTGCTCAAGAGATTTGCAGCGGATTTGTTCATCGCATATTCTCTAGCATTCATCAACTCCCATGGTGGAATGCCCCCTGTGGCTCAATACCCCCCTCCTATCAAAAACAATGAGAATGCATCCGCACATCTAGAAGCAACCCCGGATGTCCTACAAGCCCCTTGTAGCCAAATTTCCACTAAACGTTTGCTTGGAGTTGGCGGGGTTGGCGGGGTAGGGACCACCACCGGTGGGTGGGGGTAGAGGTAGAGGTAGAGGTAGGAGTGGGGGCAGTAGCAGGGTTGGTGGGGTGGCTTATTGGGGGGAAGACTGTTTTTAGTTCTCTTGAGGTTTTTTCTTTCAATAATAATAAATAATTAAAATTGTATGAATTGCACATTACTTTCCACGCTAACCTTGCACATATCACATGGTCTACTCTTTTGAATTCCCACAGCCCCCACCAACCACCCCCCTAATAGCACATAGCACACGAATTACACCACAGGATATATGAACTGCCGCCGGCCTGAATTTAAAGTTGTAAATTTTCTATAATACAATACAGATTCAGGACAACAACTGCAGCGTGAATTCTCTAAAAATAAGGGAAAGACACTTTAGAAGCTCTCACACCCGCTATCCCAGATACCACATTAGACAATAACTGAAAAATTAGCTCCATTGTCAGAGCTACCACTACCGCCATTCCGCAAAGCATAGAGCGCCCCGCGTAATTAAGTGCCACCGATGAGCTAGCTCACGGTAGGGTTCTGACATCTCATGTTCATATGGGTGAAAGTGTTTTATGTAGTCCATTATCAGGAATAATGCCTGGGGGTCAGGCGCGGGTAGGCATATTGCTTGGGGAGTATGGGGGTAGGTATTGGTTGGGTTGTGCAAGTACCACAAGAGTTTTATAGGCAATCACATTTCTTAGGGGGACTAGTAACTATGTAACCTAGTGGCCTGGAGTTTAACGGACCCCAGCTCCAGTGTTTGGGGCATGATCATATTCTTCAGAGTATGGGAAACCATGAAACCCAGGGTTCAGGTATTCATTAGAGGAACCCTTGGTGTCTGGGCCGGACTGCTACTGCATTCCCCTGAGGCGAGGAAACCATTGAGTCCAGTGCCTAGATGTTCTCTGGGGTGAACCCTGGGCATTTTGAGTGTAAACTCGAGGATTCATCCTGGCTATACCGCCACTACACATTAATTTTCTAATCAAACAACCCCCCCCCCCCTCCAAAACACGTATAATACCAGTGAGTAGGATGGAAATAATAGCTGAAAAATGCAACAACACACAGTTAATAAATGGGACCTCACAGGACTCCAGGATCCTCCAAACAAACCAATCACTGCTTCCAAGACTGCGAAAGCTGGCCAGAGAGGAGTGGGGGTGGGAAATCACAGGATGAATGGAACTGAGACCAAAGCCATAGGAGTCATTTGTGACTTCCATGACAAGCACGGAAAGCAAAAACTAAAAATACAAAGAGAGATGAGGTAGCCATCATGTAGAGGGCTGACATTTTCAGCAACAGGCAACAAGCAACAAAAAAACAGTTACCCAATCAAAGCACAGGACTAACACTCTCGGGCCTGACATCGGCATATCCACTTCCCCACCTACTCCGAGTCCCCACTAAGATAAGACCCGCTCCCCCACATCCTGCTGTAGAGATTATACCATCAGGGGGTTGGGGGACTGGGGGCGGGAGGAGCTGTAACGGCGGGAGAATCTGTAGTGGTGGGAGGATCTGCATCTGCAGGAGAAGCTGCACCGGCAAGAGGAGCTGCATCGGCAGTAGAGAAGCCCGGGCCGATTATGTTTTGGGAGGAGGCAACCTGGGCAGGAAGGCTCCTGTGGGAGGGGGAGGGGCCAATCGACCTGACAAGCCCGATCTCCCTGAAAAGACTCCCAGCGCTGATGCCGGAGGAAATATTGGTGCCCTGGGTACCGCTAGCAGCAGGGTTAGGAGTCTGGTTGAGGGTAGATCGCACAGCCGCGGGAACGGCGTCACTAATAGCGGTGTCGATAGTGCCAGTGACTATCCCCTGGAGAGCGGGGGCGAGAATGGTGTCGAAATTATCCTTTAGAGACGAATTGATGGTGTTGGTAATATTTTTACCAAGAGATGAATTGACGGTGGTGAGCATTTTGTCGATATCAGGTTCGATTGCCGTGAGCTTCGTAGCAATAGCGGAATCGATAGTGCTAATTATATTCCTGCCGAGAGCAGAATTGATAACACCAAGCTTTCTGTCGAAAGCAGGTTGGATCGCGGTAAGCTTCGCTTCGAGGGCGGAAGCGATAGCGCTGGTGACCTTTTCGTCAAGACCAGAATTGATGCCAGCGATCTTTCTATCAAGATCATGTTTGATTGCGGCGAGCTTCACATCGAGGGCAGCATCGATAGTGCCGGTGATCGTTTTACCAAGAGCCACATTATTGTCACGGAGGGACCTTATGGCATGTCCAAGTTTATCATCTAGAGCAGAACCCATGGCAGCTCCCAGCTTGCCTTCAAGAGCCTGAGCTGATTCGATCGCAAGGCCGAACTGGGATTCTGGGCTATTTTGGCCCCGCAATTGGGCACCGGTACACTTGAGGAGAAGAAGATAGCCACCATAGACAAACATGAAAGCTCCCCAAATCATGGCATAGTGGATGGTATGGTTTACCAAGGGTCTAATGATAGCCGGGCATTTCTCGAGCTCAAAATCCTTCAAAGTCCACCCACCACAAACCGTTGCGAAAGCTCCCTTGCTGGCTTTGATAGCTATTTCCAGCATTATCTTTATGAAATTGCACCAGCCCGTGTGCTGGTAAGTTGAAATGTCAGTATATCAGAATGACAGGAGAGGAAACAGATATTTAGGTACCTCTTCCTTGTTGGGGGAAGGTTGCGGTTCGAATCCAGCTCTCCACCATATGTGGCAAGTGGGACATTGCTCTTTTACCGGATCAGCCATTCCGGTTGTTGTAAGTTTATTCTGTCGGTCGGGAAGGAGTAAGAGGAAATGAGAAGAATGCCTTTACTGATGGCAGGAGAAAAAAAAAAGTGTTTGTCGGGTCGATGGATCAGAGGGGAGGAGGGAAGATGGCTGGTGACGCGGACATATGGGCAACATGACTGCCAGTGCGGGAGTAGACTCGGAACTCCATACATACAACGGCGCGCTCCCCGGCACTCACGCATTCGGTCACCTACCCCCGAGCTTTTATGGTATTCCAGTCTTCGCGGGGTTAATAGCCTGCTGTGTCCCACTCTTTGCCAGGCTTCCCAGTCCCCCAGTACCCGAGGATAAGGAGGTATAATAATCTTAATTATGGCCTAGATGTATACCCGAGGCCTACAAACTCTCTTTGAAGCTAGATACGCTAAAATGATTCCCCCTCCTCTACTGCTTCCTAATTCAAGCGTTTAACTGAACCTGAATTCTGGGCATGAAGTTAAGATACTAATTTGACTACATAAAGCAGGACTGCCGCCTATACTAGGTTATGGTACAACGGGTCCCATATGTAGGCACTCGTTCTCCTTGACCAGCCGCAGGGCTTAGTTTTCATGCGAGCAAAAAACGGTGGCTCTTTTCTTTCTTTTCTCTTTTTTTATTGTACTCTTGGTTCAAGATCAGAGTATTCATAAGGCATCACTCGCTCCTGTCTTGGACAAGTGGGATTGCCGAGAAAACATTCTGGCATTGTGTACTAGATAGTCGCGCACCACAACCTCTCAACCACCATTGTCAAAAAAATTGGAGGCAGCAGGGTCCAAAGAACGGAGCCTGTAGAGTCAGGAATCCAGTGCCTAGCACACGGCTGTCAGAGGTACAAACAAGGAGGTAAAAATATGTGCTGTGGAAGTGGGAGGAAACAAGCAGAGAGTAGTTTCTCCCGAAGGAACCTAGCAGAAAAGAAGTGGAGAGATGAGGGTCACCGTTCGATGCTGGAAATCGATTGCTCTATCCAAAGGTGAACTGGTGATCATTTCCTCTGAAGTCTAGAAAAGAAAAACTGTTTTAAAAAAAAGCATGAGAAGCCTGGTCCACCACAACAAACCCTACAACTGGAAGCCAAATCCATACCTTTCTACCTGCATCCAACAATCATGACATCAAGCACAGAGCAAAAATAGTGCAAAAAAAGTGATGCGAGATAGCACATCTAGGAGGGAGCCATTAACATCCCTCTATAGACAAGTGTGAGCATGTTCAAGTAATGTCACATTGAGGCTCTGCATCAGTAGTCCCTCATCAATACCAAGGCCCACGTGCCACCAACCGAGAAAAATGATAAATGTGTGGACTCTATTTTAGGTAAGACGCGACCGACCAGGTGGGGCCTATTCCCTCAAACGCAACCCCACCGAGGGCCGTCGAAATGTGCCTTGGTCCATCCGCGGGTCAGGAGGCTTTAGTTTCCCAGATTCTGCGGGAATGTGATTAATTTCTGGAGGGAAGATTTTCTCAAGTTATGGTTATCCAGGTGGTGAAGTTAGACGTTCGTTAGAGTAAGGCAAAGTTAACACAAGAGTTTCAATATGTGGAAAGGGTTTGCCGGCTACAAGGACGCTGCGGACCAGTCTACGGCATTATTAGCCAGCCCACAGACAACTGCGTGGGTGTACTTGAGCACTGTGCATGTACTGCCCATAGACACTGCGCAACCGCTTGTTCTTTCTCCCTCCCCTCTCCCTCTCTTCCTTACCCTCATCATAACGCAATTGACAGACGCTCCAAAACCTTACCCGCATATCTCTTGTTTTTTTTTTCATTTATCCTAATCTTCCTTCATGGTTACAACCCGTCAAAACACCGACTTCACTTTACTAGTCAGACGTCGCACCTCCAATGGTACGAGGTCCAATCTCAGCAGTATTCGCAACAGGGCAGTCCGTCCGTCCTGGACCAGGACCAGGATGAACGGTATTTTGTCGTCCTATCTGGTCAGTTTCTCAATAATCCCAACAAGTAGGAACGAAGGACCAGGACGGATAACATTTTGTCGTTCAGTGCGGCCTTTTCCTGAACGTGCCCGACACACAAGAGCAAAGGACCATTCGCCGACAGTGCCCTACCGTCACCCACAGTCACCCGCCATCCCCTGCCGTCCCTTAGACCCCCCAGCCCTTCCCCACCATCCCCCGCCGTCCCCCGCCGTCCCCTACGACCCCCAGTGGTCCTATACAGTCACCTGCCATCCCCTACCAGAAGTCGTCTCAGATCATGGGGAGCATTGCCCTTCCTCATGACGGCCGTCCTAGGAGTTTGAGGATCCGGACAGACTATATTTTGCTGCCCAGTTCCATCCCTGGTTCATAGCAGTCCCTCCGTCGAGCCCAGAAAGGTTGAGAATATTGCTGGAATCTGTGGCACTCCCCTTCGCAACCTCCTCGTCATTTCTACCTTTTCGCCCCTTTGGTTCGTCTCATGTGAATTGGTGTCCATTCAACATGCCGATCCAACAATCTACCCTTTTCCTTCTCCTCAAAACGGGCCCTTCTCATCCTCTCTGGGAGTGGTGGAACTAATATCCCTTGAATTCCCTACAGCCATTTCTTCGGTCCACGGCCCTCCACCCCAGACACTACATCTCCTACAAACATTCTACACATCCCGCTTGACAACTCTGCTGGCCCCCACAGGCACAATGTATCTCTTGGCTTCCTCCCTTCCAGAATACAATTGGAAACCAATGAAAACAGAGTCAAGAGAGGGAGAGTATTAGGAATGTTTCTTCGAAGGTATCCCCCCCTCGGTTCCCCCGCAACAAAAATTAAAAATAATAATAAAAAATAAACATGAAATATCATGCTGTAGAAATGCCATTGGGTGGGTCATGAAATCATGCTAAATCACTCTCTCCCACAGCTGAATTCTCCAACGATGGCAAAAACCACCAGATCGTGAATAGCACCTTTATAAGAGTTAACCTAACTCCCAGCAGTGACTGCGCTCTAATGCTCTAAACGGAGAGCCTCCATGAGATTTAATCTTAGAGTTCTCCATAATAGGCTCTGCGAATTCAACCTCCAACTCTACCGTAACCCTCCTGCAGACGCTACGAGACAATAAACTACGTGCGTGGATGCACCTAGCAATAACGGGTACTACAAAGAGACCTGCAACGGGGAGTTTATTTTTAGTGTGACCTCTAGCCAAGGAATTAGTACCAGCACCATTTCCTAGAAGACTGAAACCCTCGGATGGGTTCTCACTGGAGGAACTCCCGGTCAACATCATCTACAAGAGTGGTTTTGGTTATAGAATGGTTGAGCTGAGTGGGCTACGGAGAGCTCTGAATTCACGAATTCCAGAGATGGACATGGTTTTATTTCATGTCGGCTTGGACGGTGTTAATCGGACAGTGATAATGGGTAGATTCGATAAGGGGCTCTTAGATCATGGGCATAAGGCCGGGTTCTGCAGATGAATGTTAATTCTGAGGGGTTTGATATAGTCATACCTCTATCAAGTACATCGGAAGAGGAGGAGGAGGAGGAGGAGGCAAGGGAACAGAAGTATAGAAGTCCACAACCACAGGTACTCATATAGTGCTCTCTTACAATTCCTCTGTATTAGGATTACCACTGGACATGCTCACCCGGTCTAGCAACAGATTGCAGTGGGTGGACTCTTGAGGAGTTAATTTCACACTCCTCGCTTCCCGGGACGGATTAGGCCATTCTTGAACCACATAATCCACTACCGTATTATTCAGGGGTTTTTTGCACTTTCCTATGGTTGTTACACCGTTATCCTCATGTGCACAGATACCTAATATCCTGCAGCCATGCTCCGGACTCCAAGCTCCACCTTACCATCAATTCTGCTACCTACAATAAGCTCGGCCCCACCATCAATTCCACTCTGGAAGACAAGCTCAGCCCTACCATCAATTCCACTCTGAACAAGCGTGGCCCAGCCATCAATCCCGCTCTTGACGACGAGCTTGACCCAACCTGCAATTCTGCTCTGGATGGCAAGGTTGGCCCCGCAATCAACTCGACTCCCGACAACAGTCAACTGACCCTGACATGCTGGTAGGTCGCGTGTGGCCACAAGTTGGTATTCTTACAGATTGCAGAATAGGCATGGGTCTGCCTAGGTTCTTCGGTGGTTGTATTTGGTGCGAAGGAGATGTTGGAACTGCAATGAGGGAGGGATTGGTGATCAAGGGGCGGATAGGAGGATTGATTGTAGAAAGTGTGGAAACGGCAATGGGAGGTACATGAGGAAGGAAGGGGGGAAGGAAGAGTAAATGGCCAGTCACCGGCGGGAGCAGGCAAGGTGACTAATTGTAGCTTGGCATTTGTCAGAAGAGTCCACTGTGGTGTGGGGCTTACCTAAACCGCATGCTAATCTAAAGTGGATGATAAACTGTTGGGTGTGTACTCTATAATGTCATTGTCATTAGGTGCCAGTAGTCGTGTATTTTAGGATATGGTCTGAGTTACTGAAACCGCGCAGCTACTGTACCTTTTATGGGTCTCCCGGAGCTATTCTGAAAGAGGCGCTCATTCTTCGCTCGGACGCACGAGTCAACATGGGGATTCTTACCCAAGATAGTGGTCGTATAAGTACAGCCGATAGAAACATCGGTCACGTGGGTCTGATAAGAAATGTTTGGTGAGAAAGCCTCGCAAAAAATCTCTTTTCAGACCCATGTGACCAATATATCTATCGGCCGCACGCAGAAGTAAGGAGAGCAATGATGCCAAGTTGAGGAAGAGCAGGGTGGGCAAGGGAAACACGGCAAACGAAACCACATCACATGATTTGGTCACATCATTCCCATGACCCAACTGAGCAACCTGCAGAACCTGTCAAAAAATAAATACACCTGCTTCACCCATGCCCCACTGGGGTGTTGTATCCTGTTGTATCCATCTCCGTGTACAACCTCTCTACCGGTATTTGCTTTCACAGAGTATTCACTCGATTTATGTTTCTTCGCTCCACTTACCAGTGCTAGAGTTTAGCCTTGAGGTATCCTTCACCATTTTGCCAATCCTGCAACTGGGGCCGTTGGACTGCTTTTGTTAGTTAAAACACACGAGGATCAGCGATATCGTAATGGGGGGTGGCGGAGAAAACCGGTACCATGAGTAGTGTGAGTGCTATATTACGCGATGTTGAGTTCATATCTCAGTCATCGATATGGGAGCGACAATGCGGGGGGGAATGATTGCATAGTAATTTTAAGTAATTGGAGCCGACCCCTCCTTTGGCCCACCTTCTATAAAGGCTCCAGTATTGCTACTATCGTTACCCCTACGGCATATCTATGTTCAACCAACACCTCGGATATTCCATGGACCACAAAGCATATCAGTACTCGATTAATAGCGGTATGTCAACAGCAACAGCTTACCTGAGAATCATGCCAGTATTGACAATCAGAGCAAAGTCATACCCGATAAGAGCCCAGAAACCATGCAGTCTCTCTCAGCAGAAGACCCCAAGGGAAGGAAGCAGGATATATATACCAACAGGGTTGATTGTGTAGGAAATGGGCTTTTGAAAACGGAGGAGTGGAGGGAGTGGAGGGATAAGGAGGGCAGAGCGGATAAGCCTGTTTCCTGCGGAAAGGAGGGAGACATAGAGTGGCAATTGGGCAGGGAGGATATCGATTCAAACATGGTGCACACCACGGTCGGCGGAGGGCAATTCTTGTGGGCAGCAGGGCATGAGCACCTGGGGGTGCTGGGGCTGCGACTAGAACGACGGATGATCAATCTCAACATCGCCGACACGGAGCATGGCCGAACAGCGCTCGGGTGGGCTGCACAAGGCGGACACGAGATGGTAGTAAGGTTACTATTGCAACGCCACGATATCAATCCTAACATTGCCGATACC
>LN891049.1:275157-300184 GCA_900010015.1 Tuber aestivum
TGATATCGATCCCAACATTGCCGACACTGAACCTGGCCTAACGCCACTCATGTGGGCTACGGTCAAAGGTCATGAGAGAGCCGTAGAGTTGCTATTGGAACGTGAGGATATCGATCCTAATCTTGCATGCACCGAATACGGCGGAACAGAATTTGTGGGGGGTGTGATGGTTGGACATGGGCAGGTGGTAAGATCGCTATTGCAACGCGACTATATCAATCCCTACCTTGCCTGCACTGAAGCGGGCATGATGCCGTTCATGTGGGCTGCGGTCGCCCAGGAGGAGGGAGTCGTGAAGTTGGTACCGGCATCAGAGGATGTCGATCCTACTCTTCCATATATGAATACTGGTCGTACAGCACTCTTGTTCGCAGCGGGGAGGGGACATGAGGAGATAGTAAAATTGTTGTTGCAACACGATGATATTAATCCTAATATTGCCGACACCGAAGATGGCCTAACGCCACTGATGGCGGCTGCGCTCAATGTCCATGAGGGAGTCGTAAAGTTGCTATTGGAACGGCAGGATATCGATCCTAATCTTGCATGCACCAAACATGGTCAAACAGCACTGTTGTGGGCCGTGAAGGGTGGACGTGAGGGGATAGTCAGACTGTTACTGCAACGCCATGACATCAATCCTAACATTGCCGACACCGAACATGGCCTAACACCACTCATTTGGGCTGTGGTCACCGGCTATGAGGGAGTCGTAAAGTTGCTGTTGGAACGAGGAGATGTCGATCCTAACCTTACATGCACCAAATATGGCCAGACAGCACACGCATGGGCCATGATGGGTGGACACGAGGGGATAGCAAGGCTGCTATTGGAATAAGGGTCAGGCTGGACAAGGGTGGATTGATGACAGACCAAGTTGTGAGAGCAGATGCCAGCGAAAATATGCAATGGTGATTCCAGGATATCTTTCGCACCCTCTTTTCTTCTGTCGGTTGAAAGGAAATGAAAGTATTAATGGAAATGGTTTATGCTTCTATCTTTCCTCTAGCATCATATGCAGCCCAATCGGATCATATATAGAGAAAAATAGATTAGTGCGGTGATCGATGGAACCAGCAAGATGAGTTCCTTGTACTTTATATTCTTATGTTTTGTTTAGTTAGTTAAGATGACAATCGACGGAAGTTTTAGATTATCCTTACTTGGGAGTCACTTTCGTGTCTAGTTTATGTGTTTGACCGTCGCACCATTTATCACTCGCCATATGTTTGGTCCTCCATGTTGTCTGGAATATGCTACACGTGCTAAGTAGGTGGTAGATTCCATTCCTGGGCCAGGAATAAAGCTGCAGGCTTGCATTCTCTGGTCAGGAATAAGTGGCTCACGAATGACAGCTGGTATAAAATGATGGCTGTGCTGAACTCGAATGTTTTTATATTTTGTCTTTATTTTGGTGTTGTTATTCGATCGCCCATTACAGGATTGAATATTTCTCTATTCAAGGTCGACTTCAGCTGTCACCCTCCAACGTGCTGATTCAATTGCAAAATTGCTGACGCGAACTATTCTTCAAAATGGTCCGCAATCAGTCCATGCTGCAGCACATTTCCTCCATACCTTTCCCACCTTGTCACTCTTAGTTACTGGTTTTCTATTTCGCTCATTATCAACAAAACTGGAGGGACACATATCTCTAAATAGTATTCTATATATGTGTATTTGCCGCATACATAACCTGAAATAATCCGACAGCAAGATGGAGGCCTGATTTATATGCTGAGTCAAGTGGGGCAGGAACGCCTGCCTCGTGTGAACACCTGCGCAAGGATTTCCGCAAGTGAACAAGTGGGGGACGATCTTTGTAGTGTCTATATAAATCTTCTGTCGTGGCATGGATAGGAAGGATAAGAAACCAAGACACAAATCCATAACCACTCAACCGTTTCCTCCCGGGCTTTATATTTCTTTCCCATCTCCTGCTTGCTTGTCTTTCCAAAATCGGCACCTTATAGCAACAAATACAGTCGCACCTCGTTGTCCCTGATAGTTGAAATCCAGTGTGGACTTCCCGGGATGGCACATCATCCGTGAGAGCGAAATGGCTCAAGTGAAACACTTTTGAAAATCCGAAATTCGAGTGACAATCACGGAAGAAATAACTCAGGGGGTGTTTGGCAGACCTTGTGTTGAGATGATCGTGTGTTCTACACACGATTTTTCCTGACAGGAGGCGTTGCTAGAACATGTTTAAAGGTGTTAAAGCATGTTAAATGTAATATTAAGCAAAATTCCGGGAAGCATAACCGGTGCAACAACCAGAACACACGGTCATCTCAAAACACGGTCTGCCAAACACCCCCTGATGCTCCTTCCATATTAAACTTCCATCCGGTCCGAAAACACACAAAATCCGGATCAGGAAAATATCTCTCTGGGTTTCTTGGGCAAATCATGGAAAATTATCCTACACAGCACAGAATCCCGGAGAGCGAGGTCCGGGGCAACAGGGTGCGACTATATGCTCTAGTACCATTCTTTTGATCCATCGGTCCGAAAACACACAAAATCCGGATCAGGAAAATATATCTCTGGGTATCTTGGGCAAATCATGGAAAATTACCCTACACAGCACAGAATCCCGGAGAACGAGGTCCGGGGAAACAGGGTGCGACTATATGCCCTAGTACCATTCTTTTGATCCATTGACCGTGGGCATGAGGGAGTCGTAAGTGATGGTTGTATAATTCTGATGTGGGGCAAGGGTAGACATGTAAGAGCATGCGGTTGTATAGGCGGTTGTGTGTGATGGTGCTTACATGGAGTAGGGTAGATGATAGGAGCATATCGGAAGTTTTTATGGTCTATAAAAGGGGTCATCGCCTCCCGGACTCATGAATTACCATCAACTCCTCACCCCAATAACCGCAGATGTCGAAGGACTCACAATCGCCACTATTTCTCTCTCCCAATTCTTCCCAATCAACTGTGTCAGGGATTAAAGGTTTGTTCATGAGATTTGCAGGCTCTAGATAATCCTTATTCCGGATTTTCTCATCTCATATTCGTTAGCGTTCATCACCTCCCGTGGGTACCAGGTGCTGTTTCTGACTGTTATTCTGGGTGGGATGATATACTACAACTCCAGATCCAGCCTCCGGCCTCCCGCCGGCGCCGTCCAACGCCCCACTCTCAACTGCCCCCCCTCCTCGTGGTCTACTGCCCTGGCATCAACTGCCCTGCCCCCCTCACTGGTGAAATGTGCCCCGGTGGTCACTGGGGCCTTGTGGCACAATGCCCTCCCATGGTAGAATGCCCCCTGAGGTAGAATGCCCCCGGTGGCTCAACACCCTCCCACTATCGAAAACGAGGAGAACGCATCCCCTCATCTAGAAGAGCCCCGGATGACCTAAAAGACCTATGTAGCCAAACCTCCACCAAATATTTGCCTGGAGTTGGCGGGGTTGGTGGGGCATGGGGAACTACCCGGGGGTAGGAGGGAAGGTAGAGGTGGTGGTGGAACGAATTTTTTTTGGGGGGGGGGCACCGACGGTATTGTGACCCCTGGGGAAGAGGTTGTAGGCAATGCTGGAGCTGAGAGTGTCGCTACTGGAAGGGCGGGCCTTATGGTTGAGAGTGGACTTGACGGGAGAGCCGAGCGAGTCGTCAAGAGCAGAACTGATAGCGGCGCAGAGTCATCAGGAGACGAAGTGAGGGCAGTGTCGAGGTTGTTGTCGATAGAGGAACTGATTGCGGTGCTGAGCTTGTCGTCAAGAGCTCAATTAATCATGGGGCCAAGCTTGTCGTCGAGAGCGGAATTGATGGCGGCTTCGAGCTTGTCGTCAAAAGCCGATTTGATGACAGGGCCCTGGGATACCGGAGCACTTGAGGACACCGATGTGACAACTATAGACAACCATGAAAACCTCCCAAATAATGAAGTAGTGGATTGTGGGGTTTACCAATGGCCTTATAATTGCCAGGCAGCAAGCGAGTGTGAAATCCTCAAGCGTTCACCCACTCCAAGCCGCTGCAAAAGCTTCCTTGCCAAGCCTCGCAACTGGGCCCGGGCTGAGATCGGGTCGGGTTGGTCAGGGTTGGGAGGCCGGGGGTTTGTGCCGGTTGGGTCGTCCAGGTAGCAAACCCAGCTGGCCCGAAAAAGCCACAAAGAAAGCCCAAAAGAACTGACACTTATGTTTACCAAGTCACATGATATCACTCATACCTTCTGATTTTAAACAAAAGTGCTGTGAACACCAGGACATGCGGAGCGGGAAGTCACTTTTAAAAATATACTGGGATAGTTTTCACTGCATTTATTCTCTTTTGTTAAAGTTTACTAACATGTTATTATCCTAGATGGAGGTTTGGTGGAGTACGTCAATGGGAGTATGCTATATTATCGAAATAGGAAATCAATATTCATAGCATACCAGCAATATTCCCGGACTATTGAGAACACTGTGCCTAGCATTGTTACATCGTTATCCTCATCTTCGCTGGCGCCCAATTTCCTGGCAGCCATGCTCTGGACTACAACTTGAAGCTCAGCCTAGCCATCAATTCTGCTGTTGACAACAAGCTCTGTCCCGCCATCAATTCCGGTCTCAATGGCAAGCTTGGCCCCGTGATCAATTCCGCTCCCGATAACAAGCTCGGCACCGCCATCAATTCCGCTCTTGACGACAATTTCGGCCGTGCCATCAAGTCAGCTCTCAACCACAAGCCCGGCCCTGTTGGTAGCGCTACCCTCAGCTCCTCCATTGCCTTCCATCTCTTCCCCCGGGATCACAACACCGGCGTTGGCATCCCCCCCAATGGCTATTCTTCCTTCCTTCCTTCCTTCCTTCCTTACGCGCTCCCTATCCCAATCCCCACACCTTCTACCATGTCACCCACCTCTCCCTCATTCCAGTTCCACATCTCTTTCGTACCGAATACAAGCACCGAAGATCCTAGGCAGACCCATCCCCGTTCTGCGATCCATAAGATTACCAACTCGCACCCATACCTGGTCTACCAGCATGTCAGGTTCAGTTGACACTCGTTTTGCTTCTATCTATCGCCAAACATCTCACGAGCAGGCGTGAGGGTTACCAGCATCTCAGTCCCACCCTCATTGGCCTGATCCGGAAGTCACCGGGTTGAGTGGAACGGTCATGGCACATGCAGAAGGACAGCGCAAAACACAATCTGGTACTAGAAGGCAGTATCAATAACCTCACGACAAATTGAAAGCTACGGCGGCCACAGTCGCGTGTAAACAGTATGAATTGATAGGTATGGTCGTCACAACCGCGGAGAGGCAGGAGGAACAAGGCAGAATGTTACAGGATATTGCCCCGGGCGTCTGCACTCTCGTTGACAAACTTGGTGGTGCCTGTAAGTCCCCTAACCTCCCTGGCCCTACAGGACACTGCTGACCCTTGGATAGCGGGGGGGCGCACCCGGGTAGAGACAGTGATGTCTCAATTTTTTTAGTTTTATTTGAATTTTCAGTGTTTTCAATCTAATCACAAGGTTTTTTTTCTTTTTTCTTTCGTCGTTTATCCGCCATACAGACTAGTCTTGGTGGTTTCATACTACCTGTAGCTTCAGGTTGCATTTTACCCTTCGTTTCTCTCACGTTAGTCTTTTCCTCAGCACTCATTTCATGGTTAGTCCCCTTACGTCCTTCCCATCCACAACCTTCTGAACTCTGCTTATTCATTCCCATACCTCCCCCCTCCGAGTCTTCTTCCCCCGATACCACCACCACCTCTTTTTCGCCAGTAACATATTACAGCAGCGGCCGGCTCTGTGGACCTATTATCTCTTCATTCACCACATCTATTAGCTCTTGGTCCCATTGGATGGCAGACGACCAAATTTCTCGTGTTTCCTCGTCAGTGGGGCTCTGGTTGCTTCACACGTTGTCTAGGGGGGGGGTAGACTACGAAAAGATTTCTCTCTCATCGTGTCTACAACTACACATTTGGCGGCTGACACCTAACATCTGTAAGTGGCAGGGAGGTCGGGGGGTGAAGGATACATAAAATTAAAAGAAAAACCCATATAAATAAATAAATAAAATAAACAAGGAACCCCGTGGAACGTCATGAATTGACAATGGAAATGTCTATCAGCTACTTTTTCTTGTGAAAAGAAATATCGTTTTAGGCCCTGTTTGGAAGGCCATTTTTATAGCAAAAAAAGTGACTTTTATGGTATAAATTAGAACAACTAATCTTTCTATAATTTTTATAAAAACAACTTATAGTATAATTTAAAATAAATACCACAGTATTTTCAGAAAATAAATGTATTTGGTACTTTCTAACTTATAATACAGTTTGTTTTTTCAAACTTATAGTATAGTATAAGTTAAAAAAACTTGTAAACTGGTCTCCTCTATTTTTTAACTCTACTAAAAACAACTACAGTATGATTGTCTTTTTTAAAAAAAAAAATTCTATAGTATTTGTAATATGCTGAACACAGTTTCAAGCTGAAATAAAAATACTGTAAAAAAAAATGTACCATAAAGATAGAAATACTATAGTATTTTTGGCACACTAAACAGGCCCTTAAACAAAAAGATATTTTATTCACCAGTTACAATTTATTGTATCATGGGTTTTCCAAAATATTATCCATTGTCCCCAATTCTATACATAGTGATATCCCACTCATCCACTGCACCCTCTGCCCGGAGTTGCAGGATGTTAACTTATGTACGGACTGTAGCCGAAAGAGTGACGTCAAGGTTCCATGGCTCAGTTGGTTAGCGCGTGGTGCTAATATCATTCCTTTGTTAACGCCAAGGTCGAGGGTTCGACCCCCTCTGGAACCATTTTGTTTTTGTCCTTTTCGACCTCTTGCACTCAATCGAGATGAGGCTTAAGTCCCGATTGCCGAGTGGTTTCTCTCGCGAGATAAGGGCACCATATCACTGAGTACTGTACGATGCGAAGATAGACCTGCGGACCCCCACTCGAAGTTATTCATGCCCTGGCCATGATGCTTTGTCGTCAGAAATTCAACGACGGTTCAGTACAAAGAGAAAAACAGTATTATGCACCCTTCCGGGGACCCTTGGAAGGCAACAGCCAAGGAAACATTTCGCTTGGGAAAAGCAATCACGATCGGAGGATTTGATTTATATATTTTTTTCGGCTCCTCGATTTTTACTTCCTATCATCCTCTATTCGTTTCTTCCAATCCTAACCTCCCTAAGCCACCGCATACCCCAACATTTCTGATAGCGGCGGTGGTCTGTCGGCTCTATCTTTCGCTTATATCATCCGGGGCCAGACACCTTCCCTTACGGGCTCAGCGGACACCTCCTACCGGTAATACGGATCGCGACTCATACAACCCATACGCTCGCTAATACACACAAAAAAGGTATACCGGGGCCGCTCCCTCACTGTCTTCTGCAGTGCCAGGTGCACCGGGTAGCTCAGAAGTGGGCAGCCTACGGTACTTCATGCAGTCTACCAACCGAATTGAACCATATCAAATTTAGGAGGGTAACTTAGCCTGCTTTCCCTCTCCCCCGGCCCGCCATACGCGGTTATGCAATACCGGTACCGGTACTGCATCCGAGAGTGAGGGGGACTGCAGGTGGCATGCTTGCCAAATATGAAATCCCGGATTACCCCAAATCCTGAGGTGGAATGATAGCCTCAAGTTACCTGGTATCACTTGACCCCCGGCCTCCCCCGAAATGCGACTCCAAAGTATGATATCACTCCCTTTAGGTCTCATTCATTCACCCAATGTCATGCACTCTTCCCTCTCTCCCTTTCCCTGTGGACATGCTCCCAATACAATCAATCAGCATAACCCCACCCCCTAGCAGCCAAGACAGACACAATTCCGGCCAGGATCTTTAACCGACTCTAACAAAGCGGGGAACCTCCATGGGCGCACAACCTGGACTCACCCAGCGCGGGAAAGAAAATGGAAAAAGAAAAAAAGAATACATCCCTACTCCCGGTGGTGTGCCTTCCACGTACCATACCACACTATCGCTTTATCGCCGTTGGAGATCGAGATCGATGTCTACTGCGGACCCTGCGTGGCAGGGTGTAAGGTTGGAGGTGCGGTAAGAAAGGGTAGGAATGAAGCTAGGTATAGAAGCAGTATAAGAGGAGACGGAAGGGTGTGTCAGTGATAACCAATATATGCAGTGGAATTGTTCCCGGCTTTTGAATGCTTACTCAATTTAATTTACCGAACTAGTCCTAACCTCCCCCCTCAGGATGGAGAAGTCACCCCTCTCGGAGTCCCTGGCCCGGGGAAACCCTTAAATCTTATTTTGAAACGAGGGCAGAAAGGAAGCAATTCATGACAGCGCAGCCGGTCAACCGTACCCCCCAAGCTCCAGGAGCTATCCTTGAACGAGCGATTAAAATCCATCGAAAGATCCAGTACTGTAGGAAAGCATATTCTTAGCAGGTTTTTCCTCCCCGACTCCATTCGAGTACAGTACTGTATAATTTTGGGACCACCTCTAGTATTGCGCTCGGAAGGGTTTGATTGTGCGATCCCGCCTAGCCGGGCCAACTTAAATTTAATCACTGGCCATCATAGTATAGTACTCGTACGATATGGTGGCAACGGTGATGATGTGGTGACGGGCGTCCTGAGTATAGTCCGCAAAACCGCCAGAGAGGTTTTGTTGAGAGTGCCGTGGCTCAACTCGGCCTTCATTATCACCGGAGGAACGGGACTGGGACGGCATTCTAGATGTGCGCAAGCGCTCCGCAGTCAACCTTTGCACAGTCCCGAAAACAATCCCCCAAGGCGGTGGAAACTGGCCTTGTTTGCACTTCCGTCGACCGAAGACTAGTATACCTTGTACATTACAAAACGTTATAAGCAAGATTTTCAAATCCACACCAAATCCTTTTTTCTTTTTCCCCTTCAGCACTGCACTGTACTTGACGGAGTTTCACACAGTTTTCTCCTAAGCCCAGGTTCGAAGCAGGTTACCTCCACCCGGTGTTATAAATAGTCCCCAGATCGAAACGATCGTGAACGGTCTTATTTTCACTATTGCTTGTATGATAAAAAAAGACAGGTTCTTCTATTATACCTATAGTTTTCCAGCGACGGATATATATGGGTATCCACACTAAATCTCCACATATCCATCAACACGCATCCACATGTACCAAGGGGGGGATGTCCTTCTCTAGCATCTGATTCGTACTCGCCCCTAGTTCTCCCCCCCCCCCCCCGTAAACTCATGGGTAGGTAGAGGCCATCATCAATTGAATGGCGGGAACCACCAGAACCCCGTCCTCCCCCGCGTCAAGAGTTATCTCTGCGGCCGGTGGCACAGTGCGCAGCACCGAGGCACGGCCGAGGGAATCTTGTAGGCGCTAGGAGAAGCGGGAGGTAATATAGCGTCGCAATCCGACGACATCTTTACCCCCCCCCCCCACCCAATGATGCGTCCCATTCAAAATCTTACATCGGCAATAGGTATCTTTCATAGCTCAATGGTATCACACTTGACAAGGTTATAGGGGAAAGCCTGGACACCACCTTAACCGACTTGCCTTACATTAGGCACGGTCAATCGCAAACTGACTTGGGATGGCAATAGCCCCTGGTTGAAGCACCCCAGAAAAATAGGCAGAGTGGGGTTTACAACGGTTCTAACAAAAACTCCGTATCCGAGGGAGCACCCATGCTTCTGATGGCCACTTTTTCAAAAGGTCGGTGGTTGGGAAGCTTCGGTGATCCCATCCGAGTAATTTTTTTTAAAAAAAAAAAACCCCCCTTGCGCATATCACTCCTATAACCCGAGTGAATACACCGACTATCACTCGATTACCTTGCATAAATAGGCAAGGGTCTAGAACGTACGCCCTAGTCGGCGTTTTATGGAACAAGTATGCTAACACACGTTCAACGGGTAACTCTTACCTAAGTACGGTACGAGATAGGCGTGCATGGTGAAAGGTATCATACGTCACAGGAGTGTATTTTTCCATCACAGTCAAGGGTCCACCAAAGCGAGTTAGTCGCTTACCCTCTTACTCACTGCAAATTCTAGTATGTAGAAGCAGCGATAGTGCTTTGTGGAAGTTAAATAGCTTACAAATATTCAATACACCAGCAAGGAAGGAAATGAAAAAATCCCAAAGAAACACCTAAACAGATAGAGAAAAACAATGGTGGGGTGGTTCGCAGTTTGTGTCGCATCGACAACAGAAACCTCGCATTTAAGCCCTCCCACTGGTAGCGGTGACAAAGACCTCCTGACTAGTATTCTCCTTGATTGGGATGCTCCCGGTCTCGGTCAAGAAACCTGCAAAGTACTCGCCGAGCTTGTCAACCTGATCGGGGAAGGCACTTATTCCGGTCCACATATCGGGTCGGACGACAACAGCGGCACCCTTAGCATGATCGACACCGTAGCAAGTGTGGGCATCTTCATCTGGTGCTCTATCGTCATAAAGAATGGTTCCGATTTCCCTGAAAGGCGCGAGGTCAGAGCCCTTAGCCAACTTTGGCGCGGCCTCTAGTGGAGTACCCTTAGTAACGAGAACGATGTTGAATCGCTCCGTGCCACCGAACCGGTTATAGAACGATACAGGGTCGGCGAGAGCCTTTGCGAAGGTCACGAGATGCTTGCGGATCGGGCCCTCGAGGTCAGAACCCCAAACTATGATGTTGATCTTTGAGGGCCCGGCAAGGGCATCATAGAGATAACCGGTCTTGGCCTGCGAAAAGCAGACACGGGGGTTGGGGGCGCGAACACCGTTCTTAACAGAGACTGGGTGAGGCCCAGTAGAACGGGGAGGATTCAAGACGTTGTTACCGTACGCTGCATCCACACCGAGGAGGAAAGGCCCATTCTGGGCATAGAAGCGCTTGAGGAAGGCAAGATCTTCGTTCTCTTCACCGGCAGCTGGATCGGGTTTCTCGGGCCGGTTGAGCTCATCCTCACGAGGATCCGTACCAACTCCCTTGAGGTTCACTGGTGGGAGAGTGGAGTTGCAGACGAAGCGGAGGTAGACTCCCGATGTTTCGATAATGCGGACAGCGTGTCTACGCCGCTCATTTTCATAGGTGGGCAGGAGTTTGGGGATCGAGGCTTGGTTGGCAGCGCAGAATCCCAATTTCCACGCTAGGTTGGAAGCGTCCAGGATAGAAGCGTTAAGACCAAAAGCACCCATGACCGAGTGGACGTGCCTAATCTCAAATAACCGATTAACTCTAATTCGGCTTCCTCGGGATGACAGAAACTTACGCAGCATCCCCGACAAGATGAACACGGTTCTTGTACGAGTAGTTGGCGGCAACGCGCTCTGAGATTTTCCAGATTGCAAACCAGGAAAGAGTACTGGCGAACTTGAGCTTGTAGGGGGCGAATATTCTATTGGCTTGCTCTAGAACTTCATCGGGGGTGATGGAGTGCACATCGACGCTGCCGCCGGCTTCGGCAAAGGTGGAATCTGACTGTTGACGAGACTTGGCGAGTTCTCCGGTAGCAGAGGTGTCGAGCTGGGTATACAGACGGATGTATCCATCCTCACGGGGAATGATGACACACCCACCGTGCTTTGAGCTAATGACGGAACTGTTCGAAGGTCAGTCAATCGGTAATAAAAGGGCTATCCGTGGAGGATTTATACCCAAACATCCAAGCATGGGGATAATCGGTTTCAAAAACACAGTCCATAATACCCCAATAAATGTTGGTGCTTGTACCATCGAAGGAGATGTTCACACTCTTTCGTATTCTGCTTCCGGCACCATCACTTCCCACCAAGAACTTGGCTCTTACTTCCTCCTCCTCTCCTGTCTTTTCATTAGTCAAAGTGACCTTTACCGGATATTCTCCTTTATCCTCAACCACAAAGTCCTTGATAGTTGTCAAGCGTTCTACCAGTTTGTGGTGGCGATACAAATCCCTGATAAAAATTCTTTCAATCTGGCCCTGGGTGATAATATGAAGTCCTCGGTAGCGGGAATCAGATTGATGAGAGCGCCCGAAAAGAACCTTCTTCCCATCCTTGTATATAGCAGTACGTTCAATCAATGGGCCCTCCTCGTGGACCTCCTCGGCCAGACCCCACCGATGAAGAGTTTCCAAGAAGCGAGGCTGGACACCGTCGGCACGCCCAGCAAGTAGCGGCCCTGGAGCTTTGTCTATAGGATATTAGTTCAAGGATTTCGGAAGGGTTATCATAATTTACTTGCCAACAATGCGGAAGGAAACACCCTGACGGATCAAGCTCAATGCAACCTCGAGACCACTAGGACCCGCTGTGAGGAAAAGTTATTAATAGGTTCGAGACATGAGTGCGCTTTTAGGGGGTATTTACCTCCGCATATCAATACGTCAACCTCCTTTTCCTTTTTATACCATTCCGGGGCTCCGTGTGGGCTATTGGTGCCATCGGCAAGTGTAGGCCAAACTCGTTGAACGTTCTCTCCGAGGTGGTTGTGCACAGTGCTACTGAGAAGGTCCACCGATGGAGGGACGACATAGGAAGGTGTCTCCTCGCCAGGTTGATATTCTTTAATCCATGGAGCACCCGTGGAGGGTTCCTTGAAGCCATTCTCGTAAGTGAAGGGCTTGATGGCTGTGGCCATTTTTATGTACCCCGCGGAATTGCAATGGGGACTAAATGTATCACGGATATGGGGCGAGGAAAGGAGGAGGGGCGAGGGAGTGATTTATTTGAATGATTGATAATTATGGGGAAGAGAGAAAAGGGGAATATCGAGACTTGAGCGTCCATTTGTATCAAAACCTTTCGCGGAAACAACGAAGGGTTCCCCGTTCCCCTCTCAGGAGACCGCTCCACCGAAGGGTGAAGGATCGCCGGTGGCGTGAATAACGTCCGGTAAAGAGCAGTCGCGGCAGTAATCCCCCAGCCTAATTCAGAGCAAAAAAGCCCGTCGTCACTCGGGGCCTGTGTTACACTTTGTGGGCGTTCAGTAGGATAAGGCAATCATTGATCTTAGGAATCCCCACCACGACATCGGCTATTAGGAAGACTGGTATGACTGGATAGCAGAAAAATAATATAATAAATTCTACAAATGCCAGCCCACGGTCTCGGAGTTGTGACGCTTGCTTGATCGACGGAGGGATTGATGTTGAGTTTTTACTCGGTTTCCCCACCTCCGTGCGTCTGGGACAGGGCTCATTGCCAAGTCCTGTGATCGGTCCCTTGCATAGAAGCTCGGACTTTTACTGATAGAGGAAATTTTCAACCTCACACCACGGGCCTTACTAAGACCCGAAGCGTAACATAAACAAAGTGGCAACCCTTTTCTACATCAACATAGCGCTTTCTCCTCACAACTACGCCTCAACACTGGCGTACGCCAGCCAATTTAACGCGGAACTGGTGGATACGTGTCGGGCACCAGGCAAATAGATTTCCGTTTTCTCAACTACCCAAACATGGATATTTCCAAAGTGCCTCTCACGAGGACTGTCCAGCGGATGCTGTTTTCTCTGCTGGTCCGGGATAGCCTAACTGCTTGGCTATAATACAGTACCGGTACTATGCCGTACCCCCGACCAACACCACCCGACCGTCAAGACGCCCAGCAAACCTTCATACAAGATGCCGATCCAAGATCCAGAGTTACTTTTCCGTCCCGTTATGGTTACAGACTCCGATGATCCCATCCAGAGTCGAGTCGAATTCCTGCCCCAAACTCCGAGATCTACTGAACCATTTCCTGAGTACCAATAACCATTCAGGAGGCTCTGCCCTCCTCGATGAGGCCATCATGCGGTACCATACCATTCCATTTCTTGGTATCTGTAATTTGATTTTTTTTTTTATCACGACCCGATAGTCTCAGCCCGCCTTAGCCCAATTCTGATGAAAGTCGAATCGGGGGGTTTCAAAGGGCCTACAAGAGCCCTTGTTTTTCTGGAGAGATCATCATGTACACGAGATCGCGGAACGAAATTGGTGTTGGATTGCCCACCGGGCATGCATTTAGGTGTTTTGCGGATCTTTACGGCCTTTACGCTGTTATGCTCTACTTAAGGAAGGCTTGCCGATCTCAACCTCCGGAGCTCTTCATCCGGGACTAAATAGCCGGTTGGTTAGCGATGCGCGTATTCACCGTTTACCGCACATTCCCAAGACATGCCAATTCATTGACTCCAGGAGCCGTAGCCACAAGTTACTTTCCTTACAAGTACCAGTACAGTATTCATTGAATCTCTGTTCAATTGTGGCGAGAGATAACCATATCGGGGCACAGTGTCCCCAGATATGATACGACCGTGAGTTCTTTATGCTGACTAAGACACTGGTCGCTTCAAGTAGTTTCCGAGCTGGGTCATGCGTAGCCCATTGCGGGCGTCTATGATAATTCCGGAAAATCTACTGTCCCCATTGCCCAGAATGAGGGCTAGGAAATTCTCACGCCGAAGCACCACCTCCAGCTCTCCAAAATCCATCACCCGGAAATACACACACACAATTACCTACCGATAGCAGCTTCACGGTCTTTAACACCCTGGATAGGTAGACTCAACCAATGTAATGCATTCGGCCGATTAGAGAAAATCCCCGTGAAACAATTTTTGGTGAATATTCTCAACTGGCGCCATATCTAAATTCAATTTGTGATGGAGACACATAGTGAGTAAAGGAAACAAGAAATAAATTATACAGCAATAATAGCTCCGCGCCCCAACATAAAAAAAAATCACATCCCGGTGTCCCCAAGCCCTTATGATAGATGACCAACGCTCTTCCAGTACTTGACATATAGGTCTACATGTCTTGATTCAATACCTCCACTGCCCGCTAGGGTTCTAGAGACACGTCTAGCCCTCTTGGTATCAAGAACAACTGCTCCTGAAGCCATTGCAGTAAATTCCTCTTCCAGAAACTTTACAACTTTACCCGCTGGATTCTTCTCTACGTCGGTAATCGACCGGACCCTCTCCAGCCAGGCTTCAAACGGGATGATCTTTGATCGTAGGCCTAGCGCTCGCGAGAGGAGTACGAGGAGATCAGACCAGGGCTGACGCATTGGGTTTTCGAGATGATAAACGGGATCCGGGGGAGAGGGCTGGAATAGGAGTTCAATGACCACCCTTGCAGCACGGTCGACAGGAATCCAAGATAGAGTCTGCAGGGGTTTAGCGAATAGAGTGCAAATCTTGGAGCGGAATACAGAGGGGAAGTAATGCTCACGCCTTTGATATCCGGTAGACTTCCAATTGTCTGCGATGATTTAAGAATTGAAGGGAAATGCTCCTTCGGACTCCACGCCCCGCTGCTCTCCGACCCGGTAAGCTGACCGATACGAACGCTTGCTGTTTCAATTCTCCCCGCATGTATTCTGCCAGCCTCCTCGATAAGTTGCTCGCAGACCCACTTGGCCTCTGGGTAGCCGAAATGGTCCGTCACTTGTGCATTGTGCATGGGCTCTTCGGGAATAAGAGCACTTCCTGTAAGTGCCGGATACCTTCCCACAGCTGCGACCGAAGAAGTAAACAAAATCCGAGGCTTGTTTTGTTGGTTTCTTTCATTCGCTAACAAAGCCAAGGAGATGATGTTTTTGGTTGCATGGAAATGGGGTTCAAAAGACTCAAGAGACCTGTTAAAATCCATAGGCCAGGCATTGTGAATGATATGTGTCACGGATCGAAGGGAATCATAATAGGAGCCCGGTAATTCAAACGATGGTGTTTTCAGGTCGGCCTCGCGGATCGTTATTTTCCCCCAGGATGAGGCTGGGATTGTGATTCCACCTTTTGAAAGTGCAGCCTCTTGTCGAGAGCGGAGGTCATTGCTGCCCGTTGAGCTGGCCCGGCGGTTAAGACATATGACTCTGCTGACATGGGGCAAGGCAGCGAGCTGCGCCAAAAGAAAGGAGCCCAAGCTCCCAGTAGAACCTGTCAGGAGGACTGTGGCAGTTGGTGCCATCGTGGGGGGTGGCAACGACCTGATATTGGACACGTATTTACGAACCATCTCGTTCATGCGCTCAACACGTTCGCGGTTCAAGTCAGATGCATTCCCGGAGAGCAACCCGTGCAAGCCATCTATTGTTGGGTATTTGAAGACAAAGTCGGGTGACAGCTCCCTGAACTCCCGGCTCGATTTGGTAATACTTGCCAATATCTTGCGGCGTAGAATGGTAGCTTGGAGCGAATCCATTCCTAACTCAAAGAAATCATCTGAATCTAACCAAGTAGGATCCGCGGGCGAGATCTTGATAATATCTCCTACCAGGAATTTAAGCCAAGTTTTTATATCCTCCGCGGAACTCGGTATGGCTTCTATCCCCTCTAGCTCGGCCTCCCGATATGCGGCATCGATCTCTTCGGCAAAATCTTGGACAATGGTCTTCCGAGTAAGACTCCCCTTATCCGTACGTGCAAGCTGCTTGTGGGCGGGAGTGGTGACAATTATCATTGCTTTGGAAGTTACCTTCCCGTGATTATCGGTAAACTCGTTCCCAGCCTGCACACTGGACCATATTTCTTCAACATACGCTGACACCTGTTCCTCATTTTTCACGTCAAGACCAATGCTCGCCTCAACAACCAGACCAATGTTGAAACGCCCATCACCAAAAGCTATAGCATCTTTGACCCTACAATCATTTGAGACAGTCATTTCCAACATTCGCGGGAGTACTTTCTCTCCCGTGGCTAGGACAATCAAATCATCTGCTCTACCGAGAATCTTGAATTGGTTGTCTGGCGCGCGAGGATTGCATTGGAGTAGATCCTGCACCGGAAACTCCCGACCCCATCCAAACGGTCTTCCTATGAGCCTAAAAAGCCCGCTACCGTCGCCGGGGTCCTCTAGGCGTAAACCGATGTCTTTTCGCAGGAGGAGGTACCGCCAATCGTAGTCAGGGCCAGGAAGAAATATTGGTGCTATTGCCCCGATCTCCGTGGCCCCCATATGGTTGAGTAACTTGACGCCTGCCTCAACAAGCGCCGCTCCCACTGAGGATTTAATAGGTCCACCGCCCACGGCAACAAAATCGAGGGTGCGGAGGAAGTTAATACCCTCCGACTGGGGAAGATAAAGAAGATCCTCAAGGATTGAGGGGACCGACATCAAGGAGCGAGCATTCGAGAGGCGAAGTAGCGACAGAGTAGATGTTGCGGTTGGGATTATGCTCGCCGCGGGTATACAGAAAGGCTTCCCAACGGAAAGCGCAAGCGATGGTGAGAGCAACCCGAATCCCTAAGAAGACGTGTCAGCACCTTATTCCATCCCAACACCAGAAGACGCGAATACCCACATGAAATAACGGTAAAGTCGAGCAATTAACGCCATCGACCTTATCATTTTCCTCAAAAAGGTGACATGCGGCGTACCCCAACATATATTTGTGGGGGTGATATATTGGCTTCGGTAGACCTGTTGTGCCGGAAGAGTGCAATATCAACACGTTACGGTCCATCTCTTCCACTATATCATAGGCTGGTGGTATCTCAAGGGAGTCCCATTCCGCATCTTCCAAAAAGCGATTATACGAAACCGGTTCATATATATTCGGCATTTTTTCACCGCCGCCAAATGATGCAACCGCCTCTGATGCGGCGCGCTTGCAACGTTGTGACACAATTACGGATCCAGCAGATGTCGACTTAAGAAGATGGGCAATTGCAACAGGAGTCAAACGCGCAGAAATCAACACAACCTTGAGTATATATAGTTAGCAATCATTCTCGCTGGCCCACTGGACAATTACCCACTGGAACTCCCAAGGAGAGCAAAGCCATCACATATATTACTATTCCAATATCACTTCCCATCAATATTCCAACAGCAGCAGCCTTTTCCACCTTTCCGCGAACCTCCCGCGGCCGATGGATACCCTCTACGTTTTTGGCAAGCCATCCCATACAATGCTGTACCGATCGCTGGGCCTGCGCAAACGTGATTGGAACTGGTGCTTCCTGATGATCTTTCACACCTTGAAGACAAAAGATGTGGGAGGGATTATACTTCGCGTTGAAGGCGAGAAGCTCGGGGTATGTGCGGATATTATCGTCCTGGTCTATCGGAAGTGACTTGAGAAGAGAGAAGCGAGGGCGGCGAAACGAAGAGGAGGCCATTTGCAAGTTCGTATAGCATAGGCCGACGCTGTTTCTAGCCCAACGGGTAAAGTGAAGAGCTCAGCTAATTCCTGGAGGCAAGCAAAAGGTTCAAAATTGGGTAATCGCTGTGAGAAGCAGTTCACAGGATATATGAAGCCTTTGGTGAACGAGGAGGACCATGATTCACTGTATGCTTAGGGTTCAATTCCGCCAGGCGGAAACTACGGAAGCAAAACAGGAAATATCACACAACCGCTTCCCAAAGCTTCCGGACCGCAGCAGGCAAAACCGCAGTACCGCTCCAACTCCGAAAAGGACCCAGGTAAATCGTAATGATCTCTTTCTTGAGAAAAGGCGTTAGCTAACGTACTAGGTCTGATGCTGACTACTACGGTATTTGATAGGGATCCTAGCAGCATCGGAGTTTCGAGACTTCTAAGCAACCATATTTAATGTTTCGGAGAGCAACAACCGTTCGGCGCTGCGACTAATGCCGTTGCAGTTGAGAAGGAATATCCCATATGTAGCTCCCTACTTCAATATCCATCCACATGCTATTCAGTCGGGGTAGATATTGGGGTGGGCTGCCTATCTACCTACAGCACTGATAACGTTTACATCTAATCTATCCGTCATGGCGATCTCCCTTGCATATCTGACAGGGGCGCAGGTACAGGTTGCGTTACCCCGGGTTACATCAGGGTTAGGGTTTTCAAAACAATTTATGTGTGTACGTTTGAAAAGTATAGCGCAGCGGCGATCAGGGAACAAAGTAAAGCACAGCTGCCCCTCACATGTACGCCATGGTACTGGTAATTCCGATATCTTTTCGGGGCTGCCGATACGGGAGTGGGGGTATCAATAATACCGTTATCTAACGGCTATTGTCCCAACCCTTTTGAAGTATTTGATCTCTGCGATCTGCCCCCGACTCTCTCTTCCAGGCACTCAATGGATTCCCTACTACACATCGCTTCATTTGATCCAGACAGGACATTTCCATGAGGATTACGCGTACGTATACATTCACCAAAATATTCAAAAGGGAAGCAGCTAATGAGATGTTCAAACGGGCGCCAACGTCACCTCATAGATAATGGGTATAGGCTCTCTGGATAGGATCAACTAAGGCAACCATCACCATGGTGGAAGGTCATTTAAACGTGGGTTGGAGATACATACAAGCAGGGCCTATGCGGGCCGAGAACACGATCCGTGACATCCGGACGCTCTGGACGCTATCCGATCCTTTTCCTCCCTTCGGATAATAACATGCAATCTTCCGAGGCATTAACATATGGCGGGATACAGCGGACACCTTGCGACTATCGCAATAGGGAAACAAATTGAGTGAAAAAAGCGCAAGTACGGGAATTGGTTCTCTAATATCCCCCCATATTCGAGGGTGATTGTATAACCAGGGCACGAATACGGACTTTGGAGAATCCCCGAAAAAAATACTGCGGAGAAAACTACGAGTTCCTCTCCAGTTATACCCTTGCGAATCCAACAGAGCAGAACGGACACCTTTGCGGCTACAACGGCAGGGAAACGATTGATAAAAAAAAGCGCAAATATGGGGGATTAGTTCTCTGATCTCCCCGCGACATTCCAGGGTAGTCGTGCAACCAACGCACGAACACGGACTTTGCAGAATACCTGATAAAGATCCTACGGAGAAAACTGCCAAATTTTCTCGCTACACCCTGGCAAACCCAGCATCGTCCTAGCCATGATGTGTTCCGGTGAGTTAGCGTTGAGAAAAAATAGGCCCAGATTGTCGGTATGCTGGTAATAGCATTTTGTGGGGGATTTGTACAGTACTCAAACAATTAAGGAAGTTACTATAAGGGGAATATGGGTCAGGAACATGCACGCTTGTTGTTTTCTGCTTCTGTGGTGCTCCTCTTGGGAAATTCATTGGTTAGAATCACTGAACCAGCGCATTTGAGCCCAAGCGAGGTTCAATTATGCTTTATGCTTTTCGCATGCAGTCCCTCTTTCCAGGAAAAATTGAAAATGCCTTTGGTTTGCTAGTTAGATTCCCCGGGTTCATCGGTACAGAAAAGGCTCATTCAGTATCTGTTTCTTCAGCACCTACCGAATACCAAACATTCGGACTGGAGCGACCCGGGTCATGCACCACTACCACATGGACATCTCCCCCGTACCCCGGGGGACTGTAAGGAAAATCAGATCTAGGACCCTGAGCTTACTCGGATCTTCCTTACTGCGCCAAGACTACCCTCACCTCACCTCCGGGACCTGACACAATAGTACTGAATTGCTACGATATTCCATACACTTCGCTGATATCATCTACGTATCGTTGATCTTCTATCCCTAATAGTGGTTTGTTACGATTGCAACTGAGCCCTCTAACGATTCTTGGTCGCGAGTGCTGGTCCATGTCTACCTAGGAAGGTAAGGAGGGTTAAGCCCATCAGAGAGCAACCCATCCACAACACACGATGATTGTAAGAAGAAAAAAAGTTCTATCTTCTCGGTGTTAAGCGTGCCGCACCGATCTCGGAGTAACTCATTGATAGCGTTAATCTGCATCGTCAGGCAATTTCTCTTCCTTCCCGGAAAGCCCAATATTTTCCACACTCCACTTGGTAGGAGGCCAATGGTGTTTCATGCTTTGACCAGGGCCTGCACCGGAGAATAAAGGCTTCTCTGGCGCTCAGAATATTCGGGGTAAATTCGGTAGAAGTACTTAGAGCTCCCTCAGTGCCCACCAGAACAAATTTCATTGATAACTCTAGCCCAAGGCCTTCGGTGCAGGTCTCAGAAAATAAAAGCATTCTTCGTACGGCACATTACGAATTTTTTCCTCCCTTATCACCCCATACTGCCGCCTCGGTATTGAGCACTACCCGGTACATGCTCAGTCAATGTGCATCTGATCTGGCAGCAACCTCTTTGGTAGCACACCGAGAACCTCCGAGCAACGCCCCAATCCACCCCATCCCCTCACGAGGCACATAATTACATCCACTAGAGTATCCCTATCAACAATACAAATTAGCCTTTCATACCTTCCTTCATTTTTATCCCTTACACCTTTTCTTTTCTCTTCATTGAGCGGAGAACCTCTACACCACATTCCTCGAAGAATCTTTTTACCCTACAGCAATGAAGAATACAAGTATTCCGGTCTTCTCGGGTCAGGGCTCTCTTTCAATTTTTTCGCCTAAAGCTCAGGCAGTGGCTGCCAAAGATTCTAGCTCACCAACCGGATCAATTTTTCTGGATGCAGTTTACCACGCATTTGGCGAGGAACTCTCCAGCTTGACGGCCGAGGAAAGGTTAAAATCAGGTGTGAATCTTTCCGATTTTCCCACGCCCAACAGCCTCCTGGAACCGAAGGAAAAATATCAAACAAATGCTATTATACAAGGCACAACATTATGCCTATTCCAATTGTTGCGCTACCTTTCATATGTCGAAAATACACCAGACCTTGTATTCGAAAACCTACACTCAAAGTTCTTAGAGGTCTCCGGTTTCTGCTCGGGTTCACTACCGGCAGCGGTAGCGGCATCATCGCCTACAGCCGTCAATTTTCTTTCTAATAGTGTGGAAACATTCAAGCTGGCATTATGGATTGGGTACAGATGTGAGCTCTTCCGAATAGCAGAATCCGTACCCGAAGAGAAGGAACTGCTTTCATGGGGACTGGTTGTCTTTGGGTGGACTAGAGAAGTTGCATTGGATCGGGTAGAAGGCTTCAACGCAAAACAGGTTAGCCCAGAAACTCCTTTCGGTCTGGTATTTAGTAGTCGCAATTCCACTGACCGGAGTGTGTACCATAGGCTGGTATTCCCCTGCATCTCACAGCGGTTACTGCCGAGAAAGTTGTAACTATCTCTGGGCGCGGTGACCTACTGGCTCGATTCCAAGTTGAGGAGGTTGCTGGCTCGTGCAGCTCGCGTTTCACAAGCGTTCATACCCTCTACCACGGTGGCGAAACCCTGCAAAACGTCAAAGCTCAATTAATGAACGACCTACGAAGGAGAAACATCAAATTCCCCTCGCTATCACAGACCACCATCCCCATGCGGTCCACGGCGGATGGAAGGCTTTTTTCCGCTAGCACCCGTTCTGACAAATCACTTCTCGAAATCGTGGTTGACCAGGTTCTCATCAACTGCGTCAATTGGGACAAGACAGTGGGGGCCATGATAACTGCTGCCACTGAGAGGGTAGAGCAGTCGGATGACGAGCAGGTAATGGTAGTCAATTTTGGCCCAGGAACCGGGTCCGTATTTCAGGCTCAGAAGCCACCCCACCCGAGAATTAGTCTCCTCGACCTGTCGCACACCTCGGATGCCGCCATTAATTTCGCCAACAAGAAACCGCTTAGGTTCAAGCCCGAGGACGGCATCGCAATAGTTGGAATGGGGGTCAATATGCCGGGCGCGGGCGACCCCAACGAGTTGTGGAAGATACTAGAAGAGGGGCTCAATACTGTGTCAGAAGTAGGAAACCCTATTGTTTTAATATCCCTTGGATATCTGCAAAGGTTATTGCTTACTAATTCGAAAAAAATTCTAAAAGATTCCTTCCGATCGGTTCGATGTTTCCCAATTCTACGACTCTTCGGGGAACTCAAACAAACGGAAACGGTCCATGGGAACCAAATTCGGTAACTTTATTGCGAATCCCAGCAGCTTCGATAATAATTTTTTCAACATCTCCCCGCGTGAGGCAAAATCCCTTGACCCTCAACAGCGAGTCCTACTGCAGACGGCGTATTCAGCCATGGAAAATGCAGGGTATGTTGCTGACTCCACGGACACCTTCTCCCGTGAAACGTTCGGGTGTTATGTTGGTGTTGCAACCGGCGACTACGTTGAAAACCTGCGCAATGAAATCGACGTATACTATAGCACTGGGACTCTCAGGGCATTCCTTAGTGGAAGGATTTCTTATGCACTGAAATTAGCTGGACCGTCTATCGTCATTGACACGGCCTGCTCTTCTTCCCTGGTCGCCATCTACCAAGCATGCCGAGCGTTAGAGAACGGTGATTGTAACGCCGCAGTTGCTGGGGGTGTGAACGTGATCACAAGTCCAGATGTACCCCCTCCCAACTAGTCCCACGCCTTACCCTTTTGGTAAAAATGTGCTACAAAAGTCTAATCATTTTTTTTTGGTGAGACGCAGATGTATCTCGGCCTCGATCGAGCTCACTTTCTTAGCCCCACCGGTCAATGCAAGGCTTTTGACGAGTCTGCCGATGGCTACTGCAGGTCGGAAGGCTGTGGCATGTTCGTTTTGAAACGGCTATCTGATGCTATCGCTGAGAGCGATCAAATTCTCGGTGTGATTCGCGGTGTTCAGATCAATCAAAGCGGTGAAGCGCATTCAATCACACATCCCCACGCCGCAACACAACAGAGACTGTTCAAGAGGCTTTTGGAGGAAACGGGCATTGACCCTCTGGATGTCAGTGTTATAGAGGCGCACGGCACTGGAACGCAAGCAGGTGATCCCATCGAGCTGGAGAGTCTCAGAGGAACTTTCGCCAAAAACAGAACCCCGGAGAAGCCCCTTCATATTACATCTGTCAAAGCCAACATCGGTCACTTGGAAGCAGCATCTGGATCTGCCGGTCTCGCAAAATTGTTACTGATGCTACGTAATGGCACAATCCCCAAGCAAGTGTCTCTCAAAAGTCTCAACCCAAGAATCGCCCCATTAGGTGAAGACGGGGTTCAAATTGCACGCAGAAATTTGCCATGGAAACCTCACAAGGAAGGAGCACAACGTCTTGCTGTGCTCAACAACTTTGGTGCGGCAGGGTCAAACGGGATTCTCCTTTTGGAGGAAGCTCCTGCAAGACCCGGAGCCAAGATTTCCCTCCCCCGAAAGTCCTACCTGTTCGGAGTAACGGCAAAGACGAAGAACGCCCTCGAGTCCCTCCGCGCGAAGTATCTCAGCTACTTGAAGGAGAAACCCGATACCCTTTCCCTCGAGGATGTGTGTTACACTGCAACAGCTCGTCGCCAGCCGTATAATCACCGTATCGCAGTCACCGCAGACTCGTTTGATGATCTTATCTCACAACTTGAGAAGGCAGCCCCCACACAGGTCACACCGGAGAAGGGTTCCTCTAAGATAGTTTTCGTTTTCTCCGGCCAAGGTAGTCAATACTTGGGAATGGGCCGTGGGCTCATTAAATCCTCTCCCCTCTTTCGTGAGTTTGTGGAATATGCCCATTACTCACTTGTCTCCCTTGGATTTGTTGGAGTACTACAGGTGATGAATGCCACTGAAGGCGAGGAAATTACTTTATCTGAGAAGAAGAAAGTAGAGGCCTTCCAATGCTCCATCTTTGTGTTGGAGTATGCTCTCGCAAAACTTTGGATTTCTATGGGTGTTCAGCCAGACGCAGTTATAGGTCACAGGTGCGAACACTTTTCGGATACTTGATTCCCCCGTCTGCTAATACTCTGCTCTTAGCCTCGGGGAATATGCTGCTCTGGCCGTATCCGAGGTGCTCAGCTTCGATGATGCCTTGAAGATTGTTGCCGGCCGCGCCCGTTTAATGGCCAATAATTGCGAGCTTAAGGCCAGTGGCATGCTGGCTGTGAACGCGCCACCGGAAAGGGTCGAGGAAATACTAAGTTCTCGTTCCGATTCCCCGAATCTTGTCGTAGCCTGTCGAAACAGCACCGCCGATTGTGTTGTTGCTGGCCCAATCGAGGAGCTAGATAGCTTCCGTGCATACCTCAAGGACAACGCTATCGCTAAGAATGTTAAACTCGACGTCCCATTCGGTTACCACTCGATAGCCATGGACCCAATCCGAGAGCCGCTTACGGCGCTTGCGGCCACCGTCAGGATCAACCCACCGAAGATAGTCACGGGATCCAACGTATTCGGAAGTACCATTGGCCCACAGGATATTGATTCTGAGTACTTTGCCAAGCATGCACTGCAGCCAGTTCGCTTTGCCGACGAAATTCAAGACCTTGTTAATCTTCCTGGTTTCACCGGTAG
>LN891049.1:300894-363293 GCA_900010015.1 Tuber aestivum
TGTGCGGTACATTGAAATTGGTCCTCACCCAATCTCCCTACCTATGCTCAGATCCACGCTCGGTAGCGCTGCCGGGAGCTTCATTCCATCTATGCACAAGACTAAGGATCCATGGGTAAGTCTTTCAGAATCACTCGCGACTCTTTACCTGGCGGGTTTTCCAGCCAAATGGCGTGAAGTGTTTGCCGGTACATCTGGTAAAGCTATCAACCTCCCATCATACCCATTCTCGGACAACAAATATTGGGTCGGCTACGAAGAAACCGCCATTGAGCCGATCAAGACGAATACTACACCAAACAATACCGCTGTCAACACTGGTTACTCAATGATTGCTGCTTGTCTGCAGCGGCCATCAGAAGGAATTCCGGGCATCTTTGAAACTCCAATTTCTAGCCTTGCATCTCTCATCAGTGGTCACAATGTTGGTGGATATTCTTTATGCCCAGCATCCGTCTATCACGAGCTTGCCATGGCCTCTGCACGCTTTGGTGTACCTGAAAAGGTCGCTTGTTTACATACTTTGAGCAAAGTCAAATACTCCCACCCATTGATCTACGAGGATGGCTCGGACAAAATGGTACGCGTCACATTGAGTGTCGATAGTTTAACCGGTGACAGCACCTTCGAGGTTTCCTCATATAGTGGGGAATCCTCTACCGGCAGAGTCCATTGCTCTGGCGAGGTCAGGCAGACGCCCAAGGTCAGCATTGAGCACAAATTCCACCGCAAAGCACTCAAGCTCGAGCACAATAAGGTCACAATCTTCTACTCCAATGGTTGCGAAGGACCTGAGACTATTCACACCCGCATGCTATACGAGGTCATCTTCCCCCGCGTCGTTTCCTATTCGAAGCCCTACCAGACCGTGCGCACAATCACCATCGATCAGACCGGGACCGAGGGGTTTGCTGTCGTGAAAATGCCAGCCGGATACAAGAAGGGCAAATATGTCGTGCACCCGGTCTTCATGGATACCCTTCTCCACGCCGCAGGCTTTATCGCTAACAGCGGAGTCACCGCTGACGATGCTTGCATTTGCAACGAGGTCGGCCAGGCGAAGATCCTTTATGACGAGATTAACTACGATGATACATTCGGTGTCTACTGCAACCTTGTCTACCTTCCGAAAGAAACTACCTTCGTTGCGGACGCCTATGCCACGAACTCTGCCGGGAAGATCGTCGGGTCTATCAAAGGAATGCATTTCAAGAAATTGAAGCTTGTCAAGTTCAGAAGCCTATTGGCGGCTGCGACAGGGAAGAAGACCCAAACTAACCCTGCCCCTGCTGCTCTGCCACCCACCCAGAGACCTCTCACACCAGTTTCGCGTGAACCCTCTCCTCCACCAGTGGATATTGCGGGTCAGGTGGCAAAGGTCGTGGCTTCGACCTGCGGTGTTCCGATAGGCGGCATTACCCCCAGCACTGAGATGGAGTCTCTTGGAGTTGACTCTTTGATGATCTTCGAGATTGCCGATAAGCTGAAATCTACCTTTAGCTCGCTCGAGATGGAATCCTCTGAGCTCGCTACATGCCACACCGTTCAAGATCTCGAGGACGCCATTCGCAACAATCTCGGTACCCTTTCGCGTGTAGCAGAAAATCCTACCACCCACACGGAAAATCAATGCCCAGCACTAGATGTCATTACTCCTCCCCCGGAGCAATCGGCATTGGATGTCAAGGGATTTTTGGAAACGATTCTGGGTGTCAACGCAAGCGACATGAAACCCGACACTGAACTCGAGTCACTCGGCTTAGATTCTTTGACTTCTATAGAAGTTCTTCATTCGCTCAAGGCGAGCATTGGTCTCGATATCTCTCCCGAGACTTTCGCCGAGTGTCGCACAGTTCAAGAGCTCGAAGTTCTTATTACTAGAAAGACCGCACGTCTATCCGGTACCCCAACGGGTACTCCTACGGCGAATACCAGGATCCCCCAGTCGGGCCCCGTAGCCGATGAGAATAATCAGCTAGCGAAAATGCTTCAAATGACATCGCTCCCGGTCTCCCTTCAACGCAGGGATGGCGCTAATAGTTCTTTGTTCCTCATTCACGACGGAAGCGGTCTCTGCAGCTACTATGGACGCCTTTCTTCTCTCGACCGTTCCGTTTGGGGATTCTACAATCCTCGATTCTTTACCCAGGAGCCGTGGACAGGCGGGCTCGTTGAGATGGCTACCGCGTACACTTCCTACATCCAGCAGACCACATCCGAGCCATATATCCTTGGTGGTGAGTGAATTTGCTATTCCCCGGTCTGTGATTTGCATCTTATTATCTGTACTAACTTCATCCAGGGTGGTCATACGGGGGAGTCGTCGCGTTCGAAGCCGGGAGACAATTACTTCGAGCCGGCAAAAAAGTAACAGGAGTCGTGTTGATTGATTCCCCGTGCCCCATCAATCACCAAGGACTTCCCTCCGAGGTTATCGCTGCTATATCTAAGTCCGCAGGGTCCGGCCCCGGCTCCCGCCAGAAGATCGAAGAACTCATCAAGTCCCAGTTCGAAGCCAACACCCGTAACCTCATCAACTACAATCCGGCACCCTCGGATAAGAACCCCAGGCTCATCCTCTTGAGATCTCGCGAGGGATTCTCTACCCGTGGCCTTAACTGCCAGCCTCATGCTTGGTTAGAGGATAGAAGCGACCCGTCGGCAGCCACTACAGGATGGGAGGAACTTGTTGGTTCCCGCGTTCGGGTTATCGACATCCCGGGGAACCACTTTGAGCCATTTGATAACAAGAACGTAAGCTTTACCCCAAAACTTCCTCTTCTCCTTTTCCTTTTCCAACCCTTTACATCCCTTAACAGACCGCTCACTCACATTTGTTACCTTAGGTCCATGCCGTCTCCGCAAGTCTCAGCGAGGCTTGCCGCATCCTTGAGGGATAGCACCAGCTGCTAGTTCCGTCACCCGCTTCCTCTCCCCGAGGAGCGTATTTCATTTGCATCCTTTGCCTTGCAGCATCTCCTTTTCTCCCCTGCTAAATTGTTGGTTTTCTCATACACCGCTCTAAAACGTTCTGTTTTGTGTTTGTTTTTTTTTCATGCAGGACCTCATAGAACAGTTGTTGGGCTGGACCAGTGATTTTTCAACGGAGGCACAACTGTTTATTTTTAACCCGGCGTGCTCTCTTTCGATATTTCTCTCTTTAGTTCAATCCTCACTTACCCCATCTCTATTATAAATGGTTTATCTTCCAGGTTGATTACCTCATTTGTTTTTTGTTTTCTGTTTTTTGTTTTTTTTTTACCTGAAAACGATTTACTAAAGGCGTGTTAAATGGGGTTTTGTCACTTTTCTTTCTTTTCTTTTCTTGACTTTTACGGTTCTCCGATTCTGCATATCTATAATGTTTTGGTTTCCCTTTGAAATAGTGTACTGTACAACCTAAATGAGTGGCTATGGAATCAAGTTGAAGTTTTACATTTTTTCTCACTCTTTGAGCCTCACCTTTGGAAGTTTTTCCTCGTTAAATTACGATCTGCAACAAAGGTTGTAATCCAGACCGATGCTCCCCGATTCAGCAACACTCTCGTAGGGGAGAGCCTACTAACAAAAAAATAAATAAGCCACCACGAGGCCAGCATACTTGTACTAGCACTCGTACAATCAGAGCACCAGGTAGCTACGAATCTGTGCATACGCATAAAGTGGGTGGTACAGTACAACCTTCCAAGTCATCCAACGCCCTGATTTCGGGTTGCCTGCTGGGACTCCAGCGGCATGGATACGATACCACACAGCCTTACTAACCAATTGAGCGCCCCTCCCGCGAAACCAACGATAAGATGTCATAAAGCGCTCGTCTCGCCGTTTGCTCCCTTCGATGAACGACCACACAAAGTAGAGAGGAAGAGGAGAGTGGACGTTTCGCATTTCAAAATTTTACGGGCTAGCGGTCCACACTAGTACGAGTACATATGAGTGCAATACCCGAGTGGCGTGGTAGTTCTCCACCTCTACTCATAACATAAGGGCATTTCCTCTATCCCCGCCCCTATCCCCCTTACTTTGCCTTTTCCCTGCATATCCGCACCCGCGCACTACGAGCACAAGCACGAGCATTAACAACCTGGCTAGGACCCACTGACATATTCGGGGATCCCCTTGATCGATTGTTGGCCAGCAGGAAGATTTAGTTTCCAACCGGTGGCATGCGAGAGGCAAAACTGTCGACTCTACATCACGCTAGGAGGTATCTATCGTTTCGTCGTGAACATCTACTGCCGTGTCTCTCCGCTACCTTGCTAACACAAGCACCGACACGCTTCCTCTCCCTGTAGGCGGGGGCCACTTAGCGGAGGTATTCATGTTACTATCATTGCCGAGATTTGAAATGGAGAGGGGTGGTTTTCACGGGTACAGCAGTCTTACCAATATGACGTCCGATTATCTTCCAGTCCTTTTAGCTACCGAATGTTAATAAAAAGTGGGGGAAGGAGGAAGAAGGCGAAATTTTTGACACCATACCGGTATTCGAGAGGTCGATGATGATGGTCGGCCGAATGCAGTTCGAGGGCGATGCGGAGCGAAGAGAGCGTACCAATACCAAACGCCATCAGACACATTCCCCAAGTCCAATGGAACGCCACAAAGTACAATACAAAACCCTCCAAATTTCCCCGCTAGTCCCAGACTCTAGTTCCTTAAAATTCCCAATACCTGAGCTTTGGTATTTTCTACGTTGGCTGGGCTGTCGGTATAAGACAGATATTCCAACTGTTTCCTTTATTTTTTCAGTTTCTTTTGTTTTTGACCCCCCCTCCACAGGCACGGCTAGGGCACTGCATCTCTGAATTGGGCTTTCCTTCTTCCTCAGCCTGTGTTGGGAGTACTTGTACACCTGACATATATACCGGGATCCACCCAACACAAAGTCATCCGATGCGGAAACAACACAAGGTCGTTGGTTGGTCCGTGCGGCCATCCGTCTCCTGCGATGAGCAGGGGAAAGAAATGCAAGGATTCGTCCGAGTGGATTGGACGGAAGTAGCACGCTTCCAACACCTACCCCTCCTCTAACCCTTTCCTTCCCTTCGTTGGTTGTTATGTCTCACGTAATTATTACTATAACTAGCTTAATCCGGACTAATTTCTTTTCTCGCAACTAATGAATCATTTTTTGTTTTTTTTGCCGCCTTCTTTTTTCTTTACTCGAGTACGACCTCTTAGAAAAAAGCAAATATATCGTTGAGCCTCTTACTTTTAAATCAGATCAGGACAACTGGGACACGTAGTAATCAGCATTGCCTCATACTTAAGGCTTTCTTATTGGGGAATTAAGGCACTTTCCTGTACAGTACTCGGGTAACGTGCAACCTTGCCATGCAGCACCGGTACTGGTACTCCAATACAAGGAATATCCACACCCTGTCGTACTAATCCCAATCATTGGACTACAGTACTTGCGAAATTCCCATCCCGCAGATGCCTACCAACCGAAGCAAGGATCCGCCCCCCCCCTCCTACCTAGCCACGTCCACTCTGATGAGAGAATGTGAAGGGAGAAAGTGCATCTCACATCGCTCTTCTCTCTCACTCATCCCTCATCAGCCCGCCCTTTGATCATCGCTTCCCACGATACAACCGTAAATTACCGCATGGTACAGTACTTGGCACAATAGTGCATCCCATCCCATCCCATCCCATCCCATCCACCCCGTTCTATTGTAAAATAATCGAGACAAAAAAACAAAAACAAGAAGAGGAAAGGGAAGAAAGAAAAGAACGGTACTTACTCGAGCGAGCGGTGAAAAAGCAATCACGGCACGGGCGGAAACTTTATTCAAATCACCAACCCACCACCCAGCGAGTCGGACAGCAGCTGGTCTAGCTGGTGGACACGGTCCACGATGATCGTTATTGAGTTCACACATGATACACCCCGGGCCTTGGGATTGGAAAACGTACTTGTATCCAAGACGCCTTCGCTCGGGGACTATCCCAGGTAAATTTTCCAATCCCCCGCCTTAAACGTGGGAGTCATGTCGAGGGCCCGGGACAAGCAAGGCAAGCAGGCAAGCAAGGGGGGGTAGCTACGGTATGGAGGCAGTTATCATAACTCGTACAAGTATCCGTGGTCAACCGGAAAAAAAACGTTGCCTTACGGTACCCATTCCGGCTAACCGGTCCCCACCCTTGTATTATACTCTGTATCATACGGTACACGTACTCGAGTACCGTACCTACCGGGGATGGGCGAAGCAATCCCTTCGCAAGAAAAGCAACAGCTGAGCTGAAAGCTACCATACCATACCATACCGTAGTCCGTTTCTTTTTTTTTTCCCACAGGTAAGAAAGTAAAGTAAAAAAAAAAAAGAAAACCCCGCACGGGTCTTACATACTATTACATCATCATGCGTGGCGCACGGAGGGTCCGTTTATCCGACTACCATTCCATCATTTCCAACCTTTTGTTTTTGTCTTTGGCACGTGGGATTCATCCCCCATCACTCGCTTCGGTCAGAATTGCGAAGCGATCTTGACCGCGGGGATGTCGGAACTGGTGAAAAAAAAAAAGTGATTTCGGGGGGGGGCTAAAAAAAACGTTTTCACTCTGGGAATTTTTTTTTTTTTTTTACCGAGGGGGGGAAGGAAGGTCGTTGTCGGTTCCGGGCGGAGTCACGGATTATCACACGACATTGCTTTTACGGGCTTTTGCTGACTTCTGATCTTTTTTTTTTTTTTCTTCTTCCTTGTGTGTGCCTCGGGAGGTTGAGCTCTAAGGCGCTCCCTCATGTTTTTCCCCCCGGGACTTCATCCAAGCTTTACAATTGGAAAAGTGATTCGCAGCGGAGCGTTGATTGGGGTTTAGGGTAAAATTCTGATCATGGAGTCGTACTCGGTTTCTTATACTCTCCCTTCATGGTATCTCACCCTAATCCTGCGCAGAGGGGAATGGTCGCACGTAGGGGTGTACACGGGAAGGTTGTGCTCTGTCTGAAATGCTCTGGCTGGTGACAGGAAGTATTCTCCAGGATCGAACCCATGGTCCTAGTGAACAGTTAATTTTTCCACGATATAGCTACATTTCTATCGTTCGAAATGAAAAAAAAATTATGCCAATTACCCTTCCCATCCCTGAATCCACGGTGGGATGCTCCGGCGATTGATATTAGATTCACCGTTGCAACTTCCTCTCCATAGACCGGTTCCCGGTGCTTACCACCGCACGCCTAACACGGGGCGAGGAAGAGCAATCGCACGATAGTGATTGCCACTAGTTATGTTTCCTCGGCACTCCACGGCCGTTCCAGATTTTGTCTGTCTGAGGGAACTCAATACCAGACCATGAAAACTAAAAACACGAGTTGACTCTAGAAACGCAGAAGGTCCCTCGGGCCCCATTACCATCCCCCGAAAAGAATCTACGTATCCTTATCTTTGATGATCCAAGGCCCCTAGTGATTTGATAGTGCATAACCGCGATAATCCCGAGCCCAAGGAGTGCTATATTCATAAAATCTCACTCGCTGTCCAAGTCAGATATTCCAACCAGGGTGCTAAATGCAGGTCAGGGAGACCGGGAAGTATCTGGGTCCAATGTCTTTGAGGGACGGCACAAGGGGTATGCAGTTATAGTAAGTAAAAGCGATGGACTTGTAGACATTGGGGGTTTTGGGTGTGCCGTCCGACATCAAAGACCGGGGGATGAAAAGCACGCAACAGGATTTTCATACTGTAGAATTAGTAGGTGACGGACTTAGAACTAAGGGGGGGGGGGTTACCGCATAGCCGCTTTGGACCCCGTAATTCAGCCTGCTTAAGTCCCGGCCTGTGTTCAGAAATAAGTTCCATCAGCTGTAGTGCATTAGGGGCTTATTGTAGAGGTTCGGTAGCTTCTGCTCTGTTGGGCGTCACGGTACTATAGCCCATGGACATTAGCCAAGTTTTTCCTATACGAGGCACACTCCCTCATAACTCGAGTGGGCTATTTTTCTTGGGCATCCATGGCACGAGAGAGTGATCATTCATGATGGTAGTAATATATTGCGAAGGAAACTTAACCCTCTGGAAGCGTACCTCCTAGGAGCATCAAAGCACCCTATAGCGCACTACAGCACATATAGAGCGCAGTATTTCCTGGAAATTGTGTTTCTTCCAAAATCCAAGTTCCCGTGATCCTTCATACTAGCTCGGCCTCAGAGTCCCTAACAACTAGGGGAAAACACTAGAGGAAAACCTACGGCGCTCCCCCCCCTCTCTACCCGAACATAGCTAACCTGCGCAGAAGAAGGCAGCAGAGCTTTTTCTACCTATGGCCTACTATATTGTTCGCTCCTCTGCTACTTTATCCGCGGGAACGGATAGAACATATCAAAAATTGTAGCCAGCATACTAGAGCACACCGAGAACTACTCTGGAAATTTCATAGCATAGTAGTGATCTGCATATAATATCATGCGCGAAGGGTTTGGCAGAATACTGGGTTTGTCGGGTTTATTCGGCGCTCGTGGAATGGGAGTTAACCCCGGGGTTAGTTTTGCTTCGTGAGCAATATTGGAGGGCGTGAACGGCCCCCCAACCTTGCCTCCGAGTTCACGCCTGGGGGGGTAGTAGCATGTCAGAGTTATTCCTATCTAAACCGCACCCATAGTGGGGATCGGTCATCGCCATATCGTAGTCGGCTAGTCGTTTTTACGTCACTTTTCACTGGTCTTAGAATCCCGCGCGCTTCATACCTTTTCTTTATATCCAAACAACCCTCTCGTCTACACTTTAGAGATAAAGAAAGGGGGAAAAAGGGCTCATGGAAATATAAATGAACAAATACTCAAAGAGGGCTCAGAGCTAGAGGACAATATAAAAGTGAATATGATGGGGATTTCAAGCTATAATTTACAGACTTGTCCTAATACAATTGGAATAATCACCCGCTATCGCCAAACTCTGGATTTTAAACAGAAACAGACGAATACTAGTTTTACTGCATATGATAATATAGAGGCTTGGACAGGTATGATATGTGGTAGATATGTTTATTTTCATTTACCACTTCCTTCGACCAGAAGAACATATTCAAGATTAGTTTTCGTGGCAATCATCACAAGGTGGCTTTCAAGCTGCGGTAGGAGGCTGGGCGGAGGTGAGAGGGGGGGTAGTGCTGGCAACAGACATGTTACTAGAACCGTTGCGATCCTTGTGGAAATGGTATATAGGTTATACTTACTCGAAGGTGGCAAGGAGGAAGAGGTCTCTTAGGCCTTAGGCCTTTCCGGGGGCAGTGGACGCTAGGGACTTTAGTAGCAATATCACCTACGTATGGCCCGAAAGAGCCTCGACTTTCTGAGAATTCACATAGCTTAACCATGTTTCCCCCATTGCCGAGAGATCTGCACCAAGGAGGTCGGGATGAGCTCGGAGGTACTCTTGACGAGTAGAGCGAATTTGCTAGACTGTAGAAGCCTCTTTAACTGCTACAAGAAGCCCTTGACAGCAGACTAGAGATGCCCCTGTAGATGAAGCGTTGTCGGTATTGAGATTCGGTGGCCCGGCTTCGACTGATAGGACGTGACACAATTTACGCCTTCAATGGGCGTTCCGGGTGAAGGATCCACATCAAAGCGGGCATGCCAAGCCTCGATTTCTCCCCACCCTATCACTTTATCCAACCCAGCGTTGCACCGTAGGCATTCTCCGGCCCCAAGCTATTGGTTGTTGGGCCGTGCTCTTTTCCCCTGCCATGAACCGCAGCCCCACGCAGGATCGCATGGATATTCAGTGAGGCTAGCAATAATCTAGATACGTCCCGATTAGAGGATAACTTGAGATAGCTTCCCCATTATTGTTGCTTCTACCCAGATTTCAGAAACAACTACAGGAACTTCAGGGCACCTACCCCCAGACCGTTGTCCATCGTGTCCGGGGTTGTGTCCCCGTCCAACTTGGTATGAAGGCATCCATTAAAATCATCTCTCCTGGGACTTATGAATACACACCCCACCCCCCCAGCAAGGCATCTCCCGATCTTTGGTCGAATGCGGGGTCCCCTGGTAGCGGGTGTCCGAGCGCCTTTGGAGAATTTTGTTGATCGAATCAGGAAACTTGACTCGATATCCTACCACAAATTCATCTAGATTCTGGAAGCACATGGGGGGAGGGTTGCAACCGGAAGCCCTCGACACCTCCGCAACATCGTGAAGTTGCAGACCCCGCCCACCAATGGCATTTTTAGTCTCGGCATCCTCGGCTATCTGTTTCAGCAGGGCACCCAGCACACTCGTGGAGAATTGCATCTTTTGGATGGAGAAGTCAAAGTAAAAACTCGCAATGGTGGAACTTCGCCTTCCGGTCTGATCACACGAGCTCTCTATCACCAATGAGCTAGCATCGCGGCTTGTCAGCAACTTGCCCTTGGGCCCCATTCCTCGAGACGCGTTCTTGTTACCTAATGGAAGTCTTTCCGACCCCGGATCTCCATAGCAAAATAAAATTGAGTTATCGGATCCACCCCGCCCACTACCAGCGCACCAGACCCCAAATTCCTCGCCTTGTAAGAGTTATTCTCCTACATTTTCGGCTCGGCGGTCCCGAACGTCCCGATGCTATAGCTTAAGATCTAGCTGGGATGCCAGCTTAGGATATCAGATTGGTCATCGACAATAGTAAAGCTGTTCGACAGGCTAGTAATATTCGAGTTGATGCTATCACCATACTGAGTGACTGAGACATTTTTTGTTTGTGCTGCTTCGGGTGTTGTTGATGAGGGAAGATGAAGTCACTCGACTACTGGAATCCCCTGGCGTGCAGGAGAGTGGGGGTTTTTGTGGAACCTCACCGATACTCCGAACCGCCCAACCTATCTCCCCCCCCCCCCAAATCCGTGACAACACCCTTGCTTGTGCCTACCGCATCGGTAGCAAGAAATGCCACACCGCTTTAAGCGCTAACCCGTCCCGAGATACCGCGCAGCACACGCCTTGCGGTGCGACGAGGGAACACCCTACTCGAGTAGAGCTCCTGCGATCACGATGCGCTCCCGGATAAACCCACAGCGATGCATTTCAGCCTCGATTACCGCCCATTCCCACTAACTAACGGCGAACATGATTGCGATGAATAGCCAAAAAAAAAAGAAAGAAAAGAGAGAAAACTCACCAATCAGGAACCTCCCAGGACCCCTTCGGTTCCATCCCCTCCATTTGATTGTTCACATAATCCCCACCAGTCGAAAACTGCTCTTTTCCGTCAATGCAGTCATCCGCAATCACTCGGCTAGACGATCAACACGATGAGAGAGCAGAAAACTATGTCATATTCAAAGAGTAGCTACCCTACTCACCGCTAGTAATGATACAGTGCCCACCAGTAAGCCTACAAGTCGAGCCATATCCAGAAAACCCCAACGTGACTAATATTATCCCCCATTTTCAACCAAGATCGACAATGCCCGAAAAAACGCTGTTTTCTGCGGTAAGCCAAACGGAGCCTTAACACTCTCTAAATAGCCCATAATCTCACGCTTCTCCTTTCCTTGTTTTCTCGCACGCTGACGAGAATCACTCCCTCTCCCTACGGAGGTGCGTGGAGAAGAGAGTAAGAGCACAAGACTCACAAAATCAATCCTCCGCCGCAATATGTGTTTTCAATCCCGGCGGCCAGGGGTAGAAACTATTACCCGTTCATGAGATGATACGGTCTTTATTCCTTCTCAGCAAACCAACCAAGTGGTTTCAAATACTACAATACAGAAACACCTCCGAACGCTATCGAGGGAACATATCTAACGCCCCGTCTGGACGCCCCAACATCCGGTGAAGGTTATTTACCGTACAAGACTGAAAAACCCCCTATGTAGATTCACCCCTCATGTATGACCTTGAGAGCAGACCGTCTGAATGAGGTAAGATTCCAAAGAGAGCGTTACCAAAACGTAATTTGGAATGTTTTCTCCGGTCCGTCTGCATTCGGTGCAGTCTCTCGAATACGCTGGAGGGTTCTCCTCTACATGGGGTATCAACAACACCCGTTGCAATAACCACTTCTTTTAGTCTTATGCCTGATTCGAATGCTCGATATCCCTACCTGCATCCCTAGGTGTGTAAGGGGGCTTTAGATATATAGGGTAATTAGGAAAGGTGAAAATTGAGCTTTCCGCCACGTATGCCCCTTCCTTCAATAATTCAGTTCTTTGACAGTTACCCTGACCGAGGGGGAATTTGCATGATATCATACCCTGTTTACACCGTCATGCCTCATCACTCAGTGTGGGGAACGCAGTAAAGGTCCAGAGTCGGGCGGTTTTTTTATTACCCAACCGCCACGGATGGAAAAAAAAAATACCATAGAAGGGATTCAAAAAAACAAACAGTTTTACACTGTACAGGACAACTAAAATCCCCCGATGCGGCCGACTCGAATGGAATTTCAAAAATTGGGATAGCCTCCTCCTGAGAAGTGCCATGCGATTCCCCCGGAAAAATCATTTGAATAATAATTTAGAACCCTCCCATAGTTTTTCCTTTCACTCACGGTCGGGAGGGGAAAGTCGTCGCTGTGGTCGGAGCCACAGTTGAAGACGCTGCGAACCTCTATCTAACAGCACACTGAGGCACAAATTCCAGTCATGAGTCTCTGAACGCATAGATAGACAAAAAATGAGATGAAAGTTATTAGAAGCCTTGAAAAGGGGGGTTTCTTTGCAGAATTGATGGAGGAGTTATGTGCCACCTTTTTTTTTTTTCCTTCAAATACTTCAATTGTTTAAGGGTGCTTTTCAATCCCTCTGGAACGCTACTTATGCATATGATCTAGGAAAACTTAGACTTAGAACCACTTTCTGACGAAAAGTGACAGTTTTGGGTGTGGCCTTTTTCGCGATGCCCAAATTTTCACTTAGCATAACCTGGTTTTTTTAGTTGTCAAAGGGGACAAAAATGAATGAAAATAACCTATTTACTATTACCCTACCCTATGCATATACTTCGGAGACATAATATTTCAGTTTTTCTCCCTGGATCATTCACCAACTCGGCCTTAACAGATCTAAACTTTTGTTAACCATCTTGTCTGATTTTCAGAAAATCATACTTCTAATTGACGACGATAACAGCCTTAATTGTTTCAAACACAGGTAACTACTACTAAGCTTAATTAATGACATTCCGAAAAAAAAAGTCACCCAAAACTCTCACACATTTCTTCCCACATCCAATCTTCCGGAACCTACTCTCCAAACTTGATTTAGACGAGTGATCAGTGATGATGAGAGCATTTCATCAACAGTGTATCTGGAATTCTAGAAACACACAACCATCCCAATGTTATGGCAGTGCAGACGTTGTTTTCCCAGGACGGACCAAGCTCTCGTCTTTAGCAAGAAGGGGTTCCTTCAAGTCACTCAGAGCCATTAATACAGATGGTATAGGGTACTCAATAGTCTACTCATCGACTCGATTTGAGGGGGGGAGGGGGGGGGTGTCGATGTTTTTGCCGATCGACAGGGGAAAAAGAAATCGTGCCGCGGATACTTTTATCTTAGTCCCATTCCATCGAAGCAATACCCCCAACCTAGTCCAAAACGGGCAAAAAAAAACCTAAACAGAGAGACTGCGAGGTGAAGTGCACACTCGCAATGCCACCATAATAGACACCGCCGTGAAAATGCCCTCAACCCCCAGTATCGCCTATTTGTGCTTTTGGGGGTGCGTAGTGGACAAGTGTGGACAGGATGAAATGATCTGGTGGAGGGAGAGTATAAAGATAACGGTGGCAGCTTGTATCATAACTTCATTCATTCGTCCCTCATAACTGGGAAATATAGGAGTATCATAATCACATCCGAACATGCTTAATCCAAAAACAAACTCTTATCCGCCGCACCCCGCCGCATGTGCGTAGTTCCACCTCCCACCACCATCCAGCACCAACACCCCCCCATCTGGGATCATGAGTTCCCCCACCCACCACCCTTAGCACAAGAGAGGCGAACCCTGCAGCTCTGTCTGGAGTAGGGAACTATATCCCAGGGGATAAACTCCGTATACGGAAGACTCCCACTGCACCATCGACAGATAAACACCCCATCGTATGGGGGCTCCCCCGTTTTCTCGCAATCCCAACACCCGTAGTAGTAGACCGTACACTCGCCGTTCTTGCAGACGAGGGGGTCCGCCGGTTCGAAGCAACAAGAATTACGATACTCCGAAAAGTCATAGTAGTTGTCGTCCTCAGTCTGCATTCGCATCGAGCAATCCAGGCAATATATGTCGCCGGCGGACGAGCACGAGCATTTCGGTATCTCCACATCCTCCCGCTGCCTTCCCGGCAAGCAGCCTCCGCAGATCCACCGACGTCGCAACTCGCTCCCGAGAGGAGGAGGTTGCCTGCAATGCTAGAGAGAAGCGCTATATTTAGCACACACTCTAGCGGACAGGACAGATATGATACTTACCTTGCAGACGTCATTCCGGCAGTTTTTCCTCACGCACGCCCGGACATCCATTTCTGCCCCCTGCCGCTCGAATTCTTCGTGTTCTTTCGGGAGCGGCGCTGAAACATGTTCGGGTAGTCCCCACATATAGGGCCCGTGACACTTCTGAACACACCGAGAAACGATACTGCGGTGAGAAACGGGGTCTTGGATGTTGAGACCGTCGAAGATCACCCGGCACGAGAGGGCCAAAGCGTAGACATCTTTCCTTCGGAGGTAAGCGGTAACTTGGGAAAATATGGGATATATTGTTAGGGCTTCTAGAACCCGGGTTTCTGAAGCCTGCGGAGCCGGGAGGGAGGGGGCCTCGTCACAACCCGCCGTGGTTTCGTCCACAAAATTCTCCCCATGTTGGTCGGGAATGATGGTCCTAGACAACTCACTCCAAGCATCCCCTTCTTCCAAGTGGGTGATATCGGTGATGAAAGACATTTATTCGTAGAAAGAGTTGAGGGAAATGGTATTGTGATAGGAAATCGCGGTCGAGGAGGATGAACAAGAGGAGAGCACTGGCAAGAACCAGGGAGCGAGAGACATGTTATATATTCTGCGGGGGGGCTGTAAATAGTGATGTAATCCCATCAGAGGGAAAATTCTAGCTTGTTGGAATGCACTAATTTATCATAGCATCATAGATCCTCAATTATACTTTCTGGGATGCGTTGAATTTGGCTTCTGGAGATATATAAAGTTCTTCACGCTAAGAAAGGGAACCTGATGCTCCCATTTGAGCTATCATCCACCATTCGCGGCTATTCCAATTGAGAAATAAGAACTCCCACAATATATGAAGCAGGAACTTGAGAATAAGCCGGAGGCTGGGGACTCACACAACGGTTCACCGCGGTGGAAACTTCTGAGAAATGACGGGCTTGTGATCAGAAATAGGTGAGGAGCTAGAGTCATAGCGGTAATGTGACAGCGGAGTCCTGTTTTGTGTGCGATCGCCAGTACGGCGCCCTGAAGCCGAGCCCATTTTCCCCCGCATCTCGCTGAATTTCGGATAATGGAGGGAGTGCTATGGTGTCCTCTCCCCAGAGTCGGATTCTCCCTAAGCAATTTCCACCCAATTTGACTACCGTTTCTCACGCGTGGGTTGGCTTGACTGGCCTTGCAGTACTGTAGCCCCGATATGGCTTTTCCGGGGGTAGTGTGCGGGCGCGGGATGAGGCGGCGGTTCGACAGTTTACCGGGTAGCCGGGCCTGACATACTATGCCGCCGGTATGCAGGGACACTCGTCAGGCAGGGGGGCCGGAGAGCGATCGCGAACACCTTATCGTACGAGCACTATCAGCAGCAAAACCCGGGGAGGATTAGAGTAGAAGCAGAATACGGTACCTGTTCAGAGCACCCCCCAAGTGCCGCACGTCGCCGGATTTTTGCAGATCAAGTAACTTATCCACAGCAAGAGGGCGAATGTGCCTTCGGAGTGTAGGGGCCCAGTCGGTTCACATAGCCAGGAGAGACCCCACAATTGCACCAAACCTCACGGAAGTCCTTCAAAACGACCCATCCTCGTGCCCTACCATCATACGGTACCGTGCCTCAATTCCGCCGTATCATACTCGTATAAGTACTGCCCTTGCCTGAAGGGCTTAAGGCGGGAGTGAGCAGCCACATGTTGTTCGGTGTCTTGCATTTAGCTTGCAGGCTCGCTCCTGAGAACAGCAACGAAGTTCCTTTCTCCCCCACCACCATCGTCTGTTTGTTTGTCCACCGGTCTCACCTTACAATTGTTTCATATAATTCGTGAGTGGGACATGTTTGGGGTTGCTTAGTCATGAAGGGAACAGCTATTGATTACGCAAGCCACCCTAACGAACATACGGTATCATACTTGTTGCCTTTTAGCTCTCCTTGTGGGTCTCCATTCGATCGTGATCCGGAACCGCGACGAAACCGTTACAGAACGAGCGTTTCCCTCACGTCAAATGGTCCCTCGCAAAACCCCCACAATACGCCACCCCAATCCTACCCCTAACCCGCTGATCCACCACTTACCCGAGCAGCGCCTCGGCCCGCCCTCGCGGCCCCCACATCCATCAGTTAGAGCTTCTCCGGAGTGTTTGGGGAGAATTCCCGGATTCCAGGGGATCTAGGCAAATATAGGCCCGTGTTCTCAAAAATCACTGAAACGTTGACCTTAAAGGGAGAAAAAATTAGGAATCCGACTAGTCCAGCATCCCAAGCTATACCCCGAAGGGAAGTGTTGATGTCTTGGCAAACCCCGAAAAAATGACCTCAAACAACCGTATTGCCAACCCTTTCCTTCCCCCCCTCCCCCTCGGGTTAGGGAGGCCCCGGATCGAGCTGCCACCCCTGTCATCTGTTTCTGTGCCTGGACAACCCTTCTTTTCCTCAGGAACCGCTTTAGCGGAGACGACGGGCCCAGTTTCACGAGGCGGTTCCTGGCTTAACATAACGGTTCCTGGTGCCTGGAGGCCTTGCACGTGCTCTTAGCGAAAACCTAACCCTAAGTGCTGTCGTTTTCCTCTGGACGGAAGGAAAAGGCAAGTGGGATATTTGGGGGAGGGTTAATGACTTGTAATGTACGGGCGCATAGGGGGGGGATCTACCCGTGAGGGCCCCAATGACTATTGGGGGTTTGTGATTAGGAGTGGGATTTTTCTTAGGGCTTGGAAACATGCCCTTCGTTATTCCCCCATTTTTATTCTTGGTTTGAGGGGGACAAGATCCCGTAGGATATGTGTCTCATCCATCCTGTTGGAGACTGATTCTGTGGGAGTTCTATTTTACGCCGGTTTAAACGAGCCAATAGCATAAACCAAGTTATTACATGACGGCACTTTATCTTCAAGGAGTGGATATGGGGTGGAAGACGCTACTGTACTTCAGGGCAGCGATACCTGAGTTTTGTTTCCCAAACTATTGTACAGCTGTGCTGGTGGCGGTGCTGCACCATCGCGGAAACCTCCACCAGAAACCAAGGGTATTCGCGGCCTTCCCGCAGAACTACCAGTATCCATATCCCCCCCACACACAATTGAGCTCGCTCACACTATTCTGAATCGGGGGCCCGCTGGAGGTTCCCCAAAGAGCGGGGAAAACGAGTTGAACGAATGAGAAGTGCTTTCACCTATCATAGGTGTAGTAATCCAACTGGATGCCCTTCTTATGTATCAACGGAAGTAGTATCAGGCCTGCCATATTGGGGCTGATGTAATGCTTCTGGGTTCCGAACTAGAAGTTAGTCGAGGCACCCCCGAAGGAACCAAGGACGAATAGCCAGAAGAGTCGAGATCAATGGCCTCCGCGAAAGATAATCTCAGCAGTAGCTCATCGGTAATTGTCCTTGCGGTCATCCTCATGCAACGTTTCGTGGAAGGAAAACAGGTCCATTTTCTCGAGCCCAGAGCCCAGAACAAACGCTGTAACTGCGCCTCCATCGACAATTCTTCCTCTAGCCTGTCTTGTCAAGATAGCCCGCATTGTTCATCCATAAGTCCCGTTAGATTGGGGAGTTGAACTCCTCTCCATGGATCCTGGCCTTCCACCGATTCCTATCTCCTCCATTGGCAACCCATTGCCCTTCCGGTCCCCCACCCTTCTCTCCGTGCCGTATCCCGAGAAGTTCCCTGGCCTTTCACCCCCCTTCAACCATCGCATGTATCCGTCCATCCGCCGCTGGTGAGCCCCTCCCTTTTCCACACCCAGAAGTCCGTCCGTCTGCAATCCAGCAACCCAGCAATCCACCAGCTCACCAATCCACCGATCCATCAATCCATCAATCCGCCAATCCACAAATCCACCAATCCTCAAGTAGCCCATCACCCAACCCTAGCTCCAATGCCTCTCAGCCATCCCTCCGAAATCTCGGGTTGCGCCCCCCCCCCTTTCTCAAGCTTCCCGTGGTCGATAATGCCCCCCAAACCCCACAGAGAAGAAAGGGTTCCAGGGACCTTTTAAATATTGCGTCGAATGCATAGAATCCGGAGAGTTGCCCTAGCGTGAGCTGTTCCCCCACTTTCTCAACCTCCCCCTCCTGATTCCTCACCGCTCGTGTGACGCCTTATTAGTGTAACCCTTCGCTCGGGCCCCGACCGCCAGAGCACAACTGAAGCGCAGCCGTAACATGCTGATCATTAACGGCAACCCGCCCAGCCCCGGGCTCTCTTGTCCCCCTTCCTTTCCCCTCCTCCTCCCTCCCTCCCTTCCTGCACATTAAGCCAATCTCGCACTAGCGGTAAGCGACAAGGCGTGCCCTACGGGCCATCAAGAGTTCTTGTAACCAAGTTTACCGCGCTAGCGCTTTGGGCACCCACACCGATCGAATGACATGGAATTCTTCTATTCATCTATCCACGACATGGGCCGGCCAACCAGCCCTAGATACCGTATCCCACGACCCATCTGACGACATTTCCCTTTCTCACCGACGTTTACCACCATGGAAATAATTCTGCACCATCGTAATTCCATCCCGCACTTTTTTCCCCCTAGGCACCAGCGGCTCTGCTCTCTCCCGAGACCGCCGGATAAAGGAACTATAAACAAAAACGTACCGAGATGGGTACAGCATAGGACTTTAGACGACGTGAATCGCTCATATCAATTTTCTAATTCCCATTACTTTTTCTTGGTGGGCTCCCTATCATGCCCCCAATAACTCACCGATGGCAAGGCTTGCTCCCCCTATGAGAAAAATATCTTCCTTGATAGACCATAGTGACAACTCTGACAATACCTAGGCCTTGTCCATCTCGCCCCCCCCGGCCAAAGAAAAAAGTGGCCCTCCCCCCAAACCCGTTTGGCCACAAGCTCATAGAGCAGGCGCTGGCATTGTACCCCACGGTTTCGACCATCCACCTGCACACGCTGTGTATCCTGTTTCGAAGCCCTCCATCGCACCTTCCTTCCAAACGCAGGCTCCCTTCTTGCCTTGCCTTCCTCCCACCCCAAAGCCCTTACGATTCGGAGATCTCAACCAAGGCAGCTGTTATCGCCGATACCATCGAGAGTGGAAGGAAAAAGGAAAAATGGTGAGACGGCAGAGCTAAGGAAGGACAAAAGCAAGGACCATACCGGTATAGCGCCTTGTCTTGTCCCGAACCGTAATCCCCACCAGGGAAAGTGTAACAAAAGGGCGGAAGAAGGAAGCGTTACCGTGTAACCACCCTCCGGAAAACCATGCGGCTGAAAAGAAAATCCCCCGTTGAGAAATGTACGGTAGAAGGGGAACGGAGGTTTTTCAGGTACAATGTCAAGTAAGAAAACAAGCTCGACCCAATCATATACGGTGACATTTTGGCCGCCGACCGGCTAACCTACCAAGCAAAAAATGTGGTGAAGCGGTGAGAGGAGGGAGGAAATAATAGTATTAGTTTCGGAGTGGTCCCGCCGATCATGGCACCCAATGAACGTGAAGCAAAACGAAGCACAGTACTGTACAGTACTGCACGCTGCATCAACGTATTCCCTCCCCCAGGGGAATAGCTGTTTTTTCCCCTCCTCAGCTGTTTAGGGAAAAACGAGGGATTATTGCTTGACGCGAGCGGGCAGGAACACAAGGGACATGCGAGATTGATCGTAGGCACCATCGATATGTCCATTCATGTAGGGCAGTTGACGTGGGACATATGATGTTCAGGTTGCCTTACGGTATCTCCCTCAACATCTACCATTGTTGGTAAGGCCGGAGAGCGAGGGGTGGTTAGTTTTGCATGCATGCAGTAGAGCGAAAAAGTATTGCAGCCGGGGGGCGGGTGGGGTGGGGGGGTTGTCGGTGGATAGATAGATAGGCAGACGTAGGATGAGGAAAAGCAATTGTCACTCCCTATAACGCTTCAGATTTTTTCCCCCCTCTCCCTACTGTACTGAGCGAGTACAATGCTGTGAAATTATAGGTAATGAGACCGCATGCTCTTCACCGCACCGGCGATGAACAACAGACGATACGCTTCCATCCTCGATGTAACGACAGGTTCAGCAGGGAGGTTTCCAGAACCGTGAAGGCTTGCAAGGACGGCAAGCGATGCCTTCTCCTTTCCCCTTCAAACTTTTCTCCACTCGCTCCTCCATCTCCCTCTTTTCCCAGGACCCTGACAAACAAGTCAGACTGGGGAAGGGCCTGATGTTTGCCTATCCCAGAGCGATTCGGAGTTAAGGATGGTTGGGCTCTTTTCCAATTTTAGGAACGAGGGACATATTCTTGTTCACAGTAAAGGAGTTTGTGTTCCCCTCTGTGCATCAGATCCCTTATTCCTGCGGTTGGGATAAGAAATTATGGCTGACGATAGGCCGCCAGGATAGGGATCCATGATTGTGGAGCATCAGTCTGTCGATTGGTGGGCAGCTATGAGAAGAACGGGAACGAGAATACGGGACTCTGTCTAGTAATGGCAGGGTGCCGAATGTGCAGGTCTTGTCCGGGCCAGGCTCCCAGCCGGCCGACCGACCCATTGACCGGTTAGACCATGCGCAAGAAATAGGCTGATAAACATATCGCTCTATTTCTAGCCCAGGCAGGAAGTGAAATGAATCGTATAGCCCTCTCATGTTCCTGGTATGTGTCACTCCTTCAATTCTTCCTCGCCGTGTCTCGCGAGAGCAAAACGAGAAAACCAATAGCAATTCTCATACTCTGCCAAAAACGCTTTACCAGCACACCCTTCCATCCCATCCCGGGGGGATAAAAAAATATCGCCAACCCCATGAGAAAACCACGCTCGAGACAGTACGTGTGTTGTGTGCGCGTCAGGCTTCTCGTCCTCCCCGGCACAAGCATCCTAACACAACCGACCGAGGACCCAGAGTAAAAAGAATCGACAAACAACCCAAACGATCTTCTTATACCCTCCTTACCGCCATTTCTTAGACAACCCATTCAATAACCGAAGCCGAAAAAAAACAAAAGAGAATGAAAGAGAATGAAAAATAAGGGATGCGCAGGCGACCTTGATTCGCTTGCCCCTGCCCTCCCTCGCTAGTGGGAGTAGGGAGGCGAGGAGGGAGGGAATAGGAGTTTGAATAATCTTGGACAGATCCTGAGGGGGGTAGCAACGCGCATTGCATATCCAGCTCTCCGAGTTTACATTCGGCACTGGCAACCTGTGATACGGCAAGTACAGTACTCCCTGTCTGCTGTACCGGCTCTGTACAATATTATAGCTTGCTCGTCAGCCCAGTGGGCGATATTGATACTGTGCTCTAATCCCCTCAATTCGGGTCGGGTCGGGTTTATCTGTCTAGGTGTACTTCTCCCGCCTACTCGGGCTGCTAATGCAGCGCGCCATACACGACACAACAGAACCCCACAGTGCGGGGGTGGGGGAACGAAAGGAGTAAATAATTACCCACCCTGATAACTTGGGCGTAGTACTGATCCTAAACATGCTTGAGTTACTCGAATATCTAGCAAACGGTAGGGTGATGAAGTATCTTGAGCCATAGTTACTCGAGTCACATATTTGACCTTGGGGTCGGACTCTCCTTGCCCCGCGGCAGCAGCGGCAGCAATATTTCATATCCTCATTTAATATAATGACTTCCAGAGGCTCGAGCTGTCTTACTGGTCGAATGGCTTTTCCTTTACCAGGGCTCTTGGGCGTTCTTACCACTGGGGACATTATGAGAGAGCGAGGAATGGGAATGGCTTATTGGTATGTCGGGAAGAGGCCAAATTGGGGTTTCTAGCGAATCAGGCATTTTGTATAATGGTGCGGGCTTTACGCAGAATGTGTTATGGATGAATGAAGGGTGAACAACCGTAGAGGTGGCGCCCGAGGGAAACGCGTCCGATCTGTGTATGGGGTGACGGTGGTAGAGTGCAGCGCAGTGTTCTGAAGCCCGCGAGCCGTTTAGTGAGTGAGGCTCCCACCCAAACCCACATTATTACCCAGAATATAGGTTGTTTTTGGTTGGTACAAGTACCCTTCAGGTTATTTCTTGTTTCCGCATGCATTCCCCTAAGAGAGGGATCTGGCTGTCGCAGTTGAAAGCAGCTATACATACACCCCGGATTTTTTGGACAGAGGGTGTTGAGTAAGTGACGGAGTGTACAGTACTGTACAGTACTCGAGTACAAGCACAAGGCGATCAGCACGATTCAATCTGCACTTCATTTGGCTTATCAACCAACGCCATAAGTTAATTAAATGCACTACTCTAACAGAGCCAACCACATTACACAACTACACCACATCTCACCTTCCTTCCTCTCTTTACCGTGCTTCCTCTCTTCCTAGCCTTGTGAGTCCCGTACACTTGTACAAATCACCACCCATCCTCAAGCGACCCTCCAGAATGATGGAAGGAAAAAAGGCAAGCAACCTCCTCTCCCTTGCACCCAGGCTCCAAAGCCGAGATATCATCTGCAGGCCAACCGCATCACATCCCATTACTATCGGACCGGCAGGCCAAGCCATACCCAACTTGCTCACTCGGTAACCGGACCCAAGCCTAGACTGTAACAATAATTGTAACAGTGGGGGCAGGGGGAGTTGGATCTTGAGACTGCCGAGAGTTTGATGCTACTTACCAGAACTAGGCAAGTCCAATATATGGAGGGTGATGTTGGCCTGTAAGCTTCCTTTGTTTCTTTTTTGGACACATGGTTATCGTCAGACCAAGAGGAAGCACGAGATGTGGTTAGTACTGTTCAATATTTGGTGGAAGGTGCCGGAATCTGGACGAGGGGGATAGAGAATGTAGGGGACCATCTCTATTGCATTGGGATCAGAGTTTTATGTGGGTCTACTGCAGATTTAGGGTCAGTGGTTAGGATGAAGGTAAAATGTCACGGCTCTAGATTTCTGATGACCAAGGTGGGCTTATGTGCAGGTACCGTACATATCTTCCATATACCATTCGCAGGAGAGAGGGTGGGGAGGTGGGAAAGTGAGCTTTATATCGCCCTCGTGCCCTTCTTAGGTTGTTTATTCCGGAGCGGTCTTTTAAACCGATCGCCGGACACAGGAAAGGAATTTTATCAGAAATGTTAGAGTGCTATGGCCCAGTAATTGAATGAGGATATCAGCCTATGATTTCTACCTTAGGATTGCTATCGTTCTGAGAAAGGTAGATCTAGCTAGCCAGCTTAGGGGGTTAAGGATTGTGCTTTTGTGTTATGGTGGCTCACTAAGCTCTAGATATCAGGACTCGTCAGAAGATAACCCCACGAAGGTGCTTATTCCTAGCATATCAGCCAAGCTCCTGGATAGAAAACCCTGGCTGAGGAAATATAGACCCCACAACAAAAATAGCCCCAACACATCCGACCCTCCCGCCAAAGGCAACTAGACACAGTATCATACCAACCCCCAATCGCCCTATTAAGTATCAGTATAACACAAACATGATATCCCTCCCGCTTACTGAAGATGTGTATCATACTCAAACCAACAACAAGCCGTCAGTCCACTCCCGACGACATCCTAAATCTGCAAAGATAATCCTTCACCGTCCAAACACACACACCCCTGCGACTTGCTTTGTAAAAATAAAAATAAAAAAAAAAGTGACACAAGTCGAGAACTATTTGAATTCGTTCACCATGTCGACCGGGGTCCGGATCAATCATATAGCCCCATTGCTTACGGAAGATTTGTGCGGGGAAGGTTGACATACATACTTCGGGAGAAATGATCGAAACGCCGATCTGCACGAGGCCGAAAACAGTGGGTAAAAAAAAGTTAAAAAAAAATTCAATAGTCTGGGGTATTATTATTAGGGTCGCCTGATATTCGCCACTTCTTGTCCAGCGCTTAAGTCTGGAGATATGGACATCTGTTGGTTGTGGATGCCGTGACAGCTTGGTACAGTACTGTACAAGTACGGTGCTCGTACTCCTCCTCCGGCTTCCCTTTCTTCCCATTCTCTGCCAACCGCGGGACATATCTGCACTTCGGGAAAGGCTTTGTTGGATTTTCCGAAGCTAGATATCCAAACCGAAGCAGGACCCACAGGTATATGCGCATGATTCCATCCCGGTTGTGGAAGAAAAAAAAAAAAAAAAAAAGGAAGCACCCCAGTATGATAAGACTTTTTTGAATTTTGAGCCTCTAGCCTCCATTTTGTTTTATACCGCAAGAGCCCCACTCCCGAAGGCCGAAGAAAAGAAACAAGGAGGAAAGAAAAACACGCCGCACCACGATGACCGAAATGAAGAAGATGAATAGGTTGAGGGGAAAAAAAAGGAAGGGATGATGACGAAAAAAAATTAAAAAAAATCCTCAACAGATCAAAAAGGAATCCGAAATGAATATGTTGAATAATAAATCCCCCCCTTTTTTTTTTCTGTTCTGGCTTCGTCTCCACACACCATTATTTTTTTAATTTTATTCTTTTACCCCTTCTTCCGGCTGGTTATGTACCCTTTTCCGTACTTGGGATACCTTTACTCATAATTGGGCAAACCCGCCTCGACCAACCCGATTGCGCTCCTGCACTCGACAATCCTGGTGACAACAAGGCCGGCCTTCTCGATGATATCCTTAAATTGGGCAGGCGTGCGCTCAATACCGTTGATGATGGCAGCCATGCAGAGATCACGCTGATGACTGTAGCGGGCGTGGTACCCGTAGTTTGCAGGGAGCGGGTAGGGAGCGGGATCAAGCTCCGGGCACCCGATGGTGGTGTTCATTACCTGGTCGCAGATGAGGAGGCGGGACTTGGGGACCATGCTCTCACGGATGCAGTTGAAAATTTGCACGCAGTACTCGTCAGACCAGTCGTGGCTGTGGTAGGTTGCACGAGTGATGATTAGTGAATGGGCAATTGGGTTCATTCCCCCCCCCCCCTTTCCACTCATTTCCTACGAAGGTAAAGAAGTTTTTGGAAGCTAAAAGAGGAGGGTGGGGTAGTGGGGACATACATGATGTAACGGAACCAGTAGATGTCTGCGCCCTTCACCGGATTAACTTTGAAGAAGTCGTGGCCTTGCAGAGTGACGCGGGACTCGAGTGCTTCTGGGTTCTCCTTTGCCCAGATTTGCTTAGTCTGCTCGATGACTGCCGGGCGGTCCTGAACAATGAACTTGAGGTTGGGGAAGCGCTTGGAGAGTTGGAGGGAAAAGCCACCTGCGGGTGGTCTTTCGTTAGTTCATTGTGTTCCGGGGCCCTTTCACCTCTCCCCGGAGAAAAGGTGGAGGGGCGGGAGGGGGGGGGGACAGAGTAGGCTTACCAACACCACCACCGACATCTACAATAGTTCCATTACCCAGGGACTCCCACGGATAATCTACATACAATCAGCAGTTGTGGAAAAGGAGGAATCCCTCGATGCGATACTTACCGTGAATGTGTGCAGTTCCAGTGACTTTACCACCACCCAACATAGCCAAACCGAAGATCTCAAGCTCAGGACGGGGCTTAGTCTCCGTAGAGGTTGGCACAGGGCGCTCGACCTTGGTCTCGCCGACAGCGACAACATTGCGTGGGTAGCCCTGACGGCCGAAGTCAGCGGCATCAGCGGGGATCTTCTCCTCAAGCCATTCCCACCGGGACTTCTTGGTGCCAACGGCAGGTTGCCAGGCGGTGTTGTGGACATCGTATGAGTGGCCGTTGACCGGATCGACGAGGTACTTGGGGAAGTAGTCGGAGGCACTGTACAAGTCGAGAGAGCTAAAAGGAAATGTTAATATGGGCACCGAATGATAGGTATATCAAGGGCTTACAAAAGCATGAGGTACGCTCGCAATGGCTCATTTCCGACGAGAGCACCAGTTATCTTGTTGTTTGCGAAGCAGTCTTCTTTGACTTCACGGAAGAGGTGGTTAGAGCAGAGGCAGCGCATAACACGGGCTATCATTCAATCCAATCAGCCTCCACCATTCATTGATTTCAGCAGATATACGAGAAACACTAACAGAGCTTCTTAGACTCAATCCCGATCTTAGCACTAAGGTCCTGAACCGACACGCCCTCTTTGTCATGGCTCTTCAAGATATCGGGAATGCGGTGCTCGGCAGCGATGTGAAGAGCACGGGATTCAAAGTACTGCGACGAAACCTCGAGCAGGCGGTGTTGTGGCTCGTCGATAACCTCCGTCAACATACCGGCCGCGGCCAGTATTTCACGACGGGCCTGGTAGAGCTCGTGCGAGGGGAGAGAGACACCGTCCTTGGTATCGGGAATGTCAATAGGGTTCTTGGCCCACTCGTTGATTACAATTCTCGCATTCTTCGATATGATATCGGAGAGAGCAAGGAGTTGCTCTGCGTCAACAACGGATCTCGGGGCAGCGGTGGTCATCTTGTCAGTAGCTATTTATCGCGAAGAAGGGAAGTGGAATGGGAACAGAATGGATAGATGACTGGAGAGGCGGTGAGTGCGAAATGTCGAATATTGCGGTGGGAGGAGGCTGCTTAAGAGTAAAAGTTCCAATCCGGTGACTTTGCTTTTCCCTCGTATTAACCATATCACAGCCCCCCCCACCTATCGAGAACATTACCAGACCGGTATCGTGTGTTTTGATTATTATTTCCCATTTTTCTCCGAACATGGAACATATTTGGGAATGGTTTGGCAGCTACGACCCTGACGATCACTCGGATCCGAGTAGTTACGCTAATTTTACGAGCACGGTGCTTGCACGTACCGTACGCCATGTGTTGACAATTCTCCAAACGGCAAGTGTTGTGTTCCATCGGATGCCCGACTTTCCGTTCCAACGTAGAGTCCTGGCCATCCATTGGCGACCCCGGATTACCGGTATTGCGACTTTCATCGGGTTGGGAAAAACTGGTCGAGTGGAAGGAAAGCACTACTCTCAGACATATCAACAACCAAGAAAGCCCTAAACCCAGTCTGCTGATAAACCCAACAAGATATCTTATAAAGCTGTTGGAGGGTGTCTAAGGTACCTCAGTTTCCTTTTTTTTCCCCTTCAACCCGCCTTGCCCGCACAACCTGCGGTACGAAAGCCGTATCTAACTTTACGGTATTCTCGCGATACCAGCGAAACAATTCTTTCGCCCATGCAACAGGAAAAATGATTGAGCTTTTTTTCCCGTCCCGTTTGTTGTTAGTGTTGGATACCGGTAGTCCGATTCCTGTACGGCAGGTTAGGTGGAGGAGATCCAGGTAGTTGAGACATCTCCTTGCTGCTTCGGACCAATTGTGATCTCCCCGCTACCGAGACACATAGTAGCTTTGGGCTTATCGCGAACATCTCCCTTGAAAGCGTCGGAGCGCCGACTGGACTCAGAGTCGACAAAGCGTTGGAAGGAAAGGATCCACGGTGATTCCCTTTCCACTTCTGCCGCTCATTAGCACCTGATGTAGGCGATGGTCAGGAAGGAAGGGGATACATTAAACAACTGTTGGTGAATGTTGTGCTCACATGACGGTGTAACTTCACCGCCGCCGGGGCCAACGCCAGGGCTACACTCCTCTCAGGGGGAAAAGCACAACTCGGGGGCAGGAAAAATAGCCCATTCTGACGAAGGTGGCGACTCCGCGATTGACTGATTGGATAAGGCCGCTGTTATGATACTACACATGATCTTTTTGTTCACAGGTACGGTAGCAACCCATGCATTACCGTGCTGGAGTACAGTACCGTATCATAGCGCGAAGCGGCGGCGGAAGCCTGTTATTCCCGGGGTTCGAGCACACCCTGGCTGCTGGTAACCGGCCCAAGCACCACCTCCAAACGGATTCCAACTCCCACGCCGCAACCGCACAATAGCCGGAGTACTATGCCAAGAAACTATCCTCCTACTTCAACCGCCAAAGGATTCTCAACCACCGCTCCGATGAGAATTACGTCTCCATCAAACGATGGAGTGGACGATCCCCCACACCTTGATAGAGAGAAAATAGAAATATCTCAAATTTTCATGGAGATGCTGGGGGTTTGGAAGTGGTTCAAAATTCCGGTACGAGGAATGCCCCATGTTATGCCAATTAACGTTAACTAATGTTAATTTCCTCGGCAGAACTGTTAATAGATATTTGCCGGGTATTAACCTGTACTGAGTTCATTCTTGGCAAATTGACAAACTATTACTAACTGGTGCTTGAGCGCCTACCGTACTGGTAAAATCTCGCATACAGCACCTGATCAAGCTTAGTCACGCCCTGATTCCCTTGCAATAAGTATGGGTGATCAGCCCAGAGCCTCACATCCTTGCAACAGGAGTAATAAAAAGTTGTCTCAAAGTAGGTGCCCTCTCCTGGAGCCAACAAAAGAGCATACGAATTCGTAATTTATTAAATTAATCAGCCTAGTCTTGTTCTTTACTAGTATGTGCGAGATTTTACGGTACCGGTACCCGTACCCACACCGCACTAATCTCTAACTTATCTAAGCGGTGGAGCTTTTCTTTTGATTGACTGAGACAGCCCTCAATTGAAGCGAATTCGAACGGTGTATGTTCCTCCGCAAGCTATGCCCCAGAACAATGGGCCGGTTTAATAGGGGTAGTTGTCACGGAGGTTGGTCGGGTAAACAGGGACCCTACGACTTAAGCACCCTCTCTGCATACCGTGTGAACACTTGACATTCGCATTCTCTGACTGGATTCGGTGACGAAAACCATTGAGAACGACCGTATCAGTGCCTTCCAAACACGGGATGTCCCGAGCCTTTCGGACATACCGGATCTCACTGATTGGAATTTGGGATTCCGGTAATCTGTCCAACTGACCCATGGCGGGATGCTGCGGTGGTTCCTACGATACCAACAATGCGATGGGGATACCCAGGTTATGTAGCCCCCCCTCCTTCCCCCGCTCCCCCTAATCCCTTATCGGCCTAGCGCTGACATACCCTGCATTTCCGCTGGGTTTCCCCTCATCGGGTAATATATGTTATACGGTTCCCGGGAATGCGGGGTATTGTCGGTGCAATTGCCAGTGTGATGTTTTCGTTCAGCATAGGGATTATTGTGCAAGCAACCTTAGAAACTCTGGACAATTTGAGTGAGTTGAAGGGAAGTTCCTCCCGCCGTAGACATACATCACGCCATTTTTTTAACCTGATCCAACAAGTGTCCCTGGATCGCTTGTTCGCCTCCCCGGCGGGCAGCCCGTCTCCGGAGTCTAGCGACCTCTTTCCGAATGAGTTTTTCCCCTGTGGGTGATTGTTTTTTTTTCCTTTTACCGGGCCACTCAATGACCGAATTTGTCTAAAACACGTGGCCGGGTTCACCTCCTTCGGATTGTCTACCGGGCACGCAGTTAGGGGGGATGCGTTCAGGGGAGGTGTGGTTATAGGGCATGCTGCATGGGAGTATCAGGTGCGCGGTGATTGGGAATCTTGTGGTGGATTGTTTTTTTCGCATGCTTACGCTGGGAGGCACAGGATGAGTGATAGTTATATTTACTTGGTACCCGCTGTCATCGTGCTAGTCGCCGAGCGCTAGCCTGGCTCATTGTTTCATTCTGCCCTGCATGGCATGGGGCTTTGGCATGCCCGGTATGATCACGGAGTATCCGGGGTGACTACGGCCTGTTCAACCGGTTCCTCAGTGTATACACTGAGTCCTTGTAATTACCGGACGTGTTCCGTTCATTGGTTCTCGTTCATGGAACTTCTCTACTACACAGAGGTGCTCGCTGCTCAGCGAGATATGCATCTCCCGTTCCGTCCCTAGCTAGCATCTCTCTTGATCGCCCAGTTCACCGCCACCTGCATTTATTTGCTCTTAGCCCATAGTGATTTCACTCATACCGCCTCATCCTTAACTCCTTTCTTTAGGGTTCTTCGGCAATAACCTTCCGCGGGGCAGTGTCCCGATACACCCCCACTCCCCTCCCAAGCACCTCTTCGGCCACTGGCCAACCTAACCGGGATATATTAATATCATAACGTCATACCCCTCGGGCCAGGTCCTCTCGCCCAGTGTTTTGAGGGCGTAATTACACCATCGGCCGGCATAGCATTGGTGGGCGGTTATGAAAAAAATAAAAATACCTCTCCTCCCTTCCTCCCTTCCTCAACCTCTATTCACCGCAAATTACTTTAAGTTCCCGCACTTTGCGTGAATACAAGTACATTCTTAGCAGAATTCAAGAAATAACTCACCTTTTGATTTCACTCCGCGAGATCGTTAGTTCTCGGCGGTTTCCCCGAATTGGGGGGGGCGGGGACGCTCGGAGAAGGAGGATTAGAGCGAGCTCCCGAGTTGCTTAGGATGATGGGGTTTCTCGAGTGATTAATTATGACCCGTGCCTGGCTCGACTAAATATTCCGAGTTCACATTACCACACGTACGGCACAACTTATGTTAAAAGTCCGATCTGTCGATCTGGTAAACGATCCGATGAGATAATTTCTCCCTTCTGTTCTAATTCCTGAATTACCGCCTAGCAGCAACTTGGCATGCCCGGCGAGCGGGGAGGATGGAAGAAAGAGAAAGAAAGAGGGGAGGAGGAACGGAGGGGGACAACGAGCAGGTACAGAATTAACAAGTGTTCCCTCCTTGGTTGAAATTAAAAAGGAAAGCCTCCTGATAGATCTCCACATTTCGGGAGATGGGTATTCTCAAGCTAGAGATCTTGGCCAGTGGCGAAAAGAGAAAATCCTTTCCGACTCACGCCAGGCCTCGAGTACCCCACCCTAGTAATTCCGTAATGTAAGGATTAATGCTTTCCTATGTCGGACTCCTATGAATCTGCATGCTACATTACCGACCTTCCCTCGCACTCTCGGCTTTTGTTCGCATATGCTTTGGCTCACTGTCTTAAACAGCTGGCTGGAGAGACACCAGCCGCCGGCACCTGTTAGAGTCACAAATTGCTAAAAAAAATAAAAATAAAAAGCCGCTAGAGCTCAAGACACCGTAAACCTGGCTGGAGCTCTTAGGCGCAGATACGCAGGAAAAAAAAAGGCGGCTAGGTTGAACCTTACAATTACGTCAAAATCACAGCCCTGAAAGGCTTGGTCCTGACTGTAATAGGTTAGGATATGGCGTTCCACTCGTATCGCGATATTCCGAGACAAAACAGGGATGCAAACCTTATTTGAACATACCAATGTCTAGCGGTTCTGCGCAGATTATACCATAGCATGGATACGGGTGGTTTTAGTGGTAACATCCTTCCGACCACAGAGTGGAGTAATGGATCGATCGTGATTCGACCCTAGAAATGCCCTTTAGGCGAAGCAAGGGCCTAAGTTGGGAGTCAAAGACCACATCAGTCGAACCCGTATCCACAGAAATCCGTGAACCTCGCCCGATATTCTGCAATACCTTCGGTGGAAATCTGTAACCTGGCTTAGTCGAGTGCAATTTCATGTCTCGGACACACAAGCACGGCTGTGACGGTCGAATCGCCTGGTGGCACTTTCCTGAGATTATCGACCCCGGGCCCTAGTAGCATCACCTACAGTGCACCGTCAATCAACTCTCGCTCCCGGTATTCCCGATCAAGAAATTTTAAGGCCATCCCAGGTGCAAGCTGTTGTTCCGAAGGCGCTGTGGGGATTCTAGGCTCCGACACCCTATAGTGCACGGTTGCCTATGGGGGTGGCAAAGAACACTTATGGTACTAATGCTCCCACTGTGCAGTATTGTTCTGCTCAATCAAGGGGGACAAGTGTCGGCTGATATATAAGGAGGGGACTTGTGATATAACTAACAGGAGCTGTGGTCTTCGGGATCACCTTTCAGAATTTGCGGGAGTTAGCGCTCGTCACAAGAGACAGGTGCTGGAAAACGGTGGGGCGCATTCTTCACGGGTGCTCAGATACGCGCAGATATATGCTACCATAAAATATTTCCCGATCTATAATCTCAGGTACCTGTTGCCTAGGACGAACCTACCTGAATGGCGGCCTTCATTCAAAGGCGACTTCTTCATAGGGCTTTTTCGATACTGGATTTTGGACCTGATAAGGGCCAACCCGTAGGGGAAGCCTATTCTTCCGGTGTTCTGTAACACTTCTAAAGGGGTTTGGCTTTGGAATTAGCAATTTATGGCTTCGTTGTGATTACCATAACGGAAATGATTGAAGGACTGCTTTAACGCGAGCCCCCCACCGTATAGTCGTATCCTAGCATTTGAGTAACGCATTCAGGGTGCTCTACTTTGTGTTGGGCGCTGTTGAGAAATAGTAGCCACTTGAACCTACAATACCCCACCACCACCCGAACCCTACGTGTACAGTAAGGACCGAAATTATTACCTCTCCAGCCAAGGCATCTGGTGTTTCCCGCCTCGAGTAATGCGGGGCCGCTAGGGAGAAAGGTGCTTCCGGCCATCCTCCGAGAGAGGGAAAGAGAAAGAGATGGAACAGCTCTTAGTAGGGGAAGAAACTCTAACTCCCTAGTGTGTGCTTCAATTATCCCATTCACCAGCAAATAAAAGGGAGAACTAACCTATCTTTACGAGCTTATATCTTATTACAAACATCCCGCAGCAAAGCTTAGTGGTTCCTGATTTTAATTTCTACAGAAATCCCAAAGCGCCTCTATTCCTACGATGGAGTTTTCCTATGGCTGTGGTGGCACACCCGTTTACCGAATAACGTAATATACTACGAGCACCTATGTCTCGTGACGGCAGCAAACGCGAGAAAGAAGAAAAGCCTTAACCTCCCGGAAACATCAACTGGCTTCGCTACACCTCTAGGTGCAGAACCATTGCTAGTATGTTTCCGGAGCTTAGAAAACACTTTTTCTGTTAGGCATCACGTGCTTTGGAATCGCGAGTGATCAGCAGTGAACCCGGCTAACTAGAGTTCATACCTAGCGAGGGGTTTACTGAACCATGAGCATGCCAGGACAAATGTCTAAATCTTTTTTAGTCTGGAATTCAATTTTAGATACTTATCCTTGAGCGTAATTATCTAAACTGGATGCCTTTTCTCTTGGCCTCGGGAGGGGAAGCACTATTTTGGCTTGATATAAGGGCCCTAGGGAGGTAGATTCGGAAACCCTTTGGGGATCATGAACCCACTCGCTCCGGAGGAGTTGAGGCACTTCCGGTTGGTTTGGGCGAAGGTGCCCGATGATCGTGTTGATGATCCGGGAGGTCTCATGAGTTGGCTTCGCAGTCGTGGTTCTGGTTGTGGCAGTGGTGGGGTGGATCATGTAGAATACCGGTGTGTAAATCCGCTCAGTTGATGAGCCTGCCAATCTCTCCCGAGGATTCATTGGAGAGACGTTGTTCGGCGTTGTGATCCCAGCCAATTACCGGGGAGGCATGATATTGATTACTCTCCCCGGTGAATCGCTCTCCATTAGTGGTTACCAATAGGAGAGTGCGCCCCTACGGAGGTCAGAGATCTTTGTCGCTTTGGTATAAACTTCATTTAAACCTGCAGGACAATTGCTTTAACTGCCGATACGAGGGGTGATTAGATTTTCTGTGGTTTTTAGCGTGACAACAATGTTGACGGCCCCGCGTTCTGCTACAACTTCGAGTGATGTCTTGTGCCGACCTGTATGGGATCAACTCTCCCACCAGAGACTAAATCGCCGTCTACGATTGGTAGGAGAAGCCCGGATATGCCGTAGAGGGTGACTTGCCGGGATTCTAAAAGGAATTACCATATCGGTGTAGACGTAAATCCCCATATAGTAATTCGGAGATCCTGCATATTACGCCGCAGGGAGGCGGCGTCTGCAAGTGCTGTTTTCCTAGACATGCGGCACGATATCGGAGGCTCAATCTCATCTACTACTCCTAACGATGAGACTAGCGTAATGAATGGAATAGTGATGGGACTCCCACAAATCAAAAAATCAAAATTCCCGACAAAACATTTGTGGATTCTCTGCCAGGCTTTACTGCCCTAACGCTTATCTTATCGTGTCGCAGATCCTCCCACTATCTATTGATCGGCCATGATTCTACATTCCTACGACAAGGAATTCCAGAAACACTGCCTTTTGTGTTGGAACTGCCAGTTTGGGAAATTTCGAATTAGTCTTGAGTACCACAACAGATGGCACAGGAAAATATGGGACGAAGTGCGATATGCCGAGGCGGCTCCGACCCCATGACAAACTTTTCGAGGAAAATTAGGGAGGATTTTATCCCCTTAGAGAGAGATGAGGGCCTACACTAGGAAAGCCTCTTTCCTGCCTGAAGATAGCCGATGCCGGGGGGATGACAACCCGCATCTTTCCTGAGGGTTTCATCTTAGTTCTTAGCGCGGCAAATGGGGGAAAAAGTTCAATATTTCCACTATCGGTTGGGCGCATAGCGGCAACCATCGCGTTTTCCAAAAACGAAATAAGGCGGAAATGGAGGGGAGAGGAAGCAATATGCACGGGGAAATGTGCTGCAAGAGCCTTGTGCATGTACCTCTAGTAGATCATCGGGGAACAGTCTAGTATACTTTTGGAATCTTTACTAACGGAGATTATAATGCGCTTGACCGCTCTTGGTTTGGGTCCTCCTTATAAGATGCGTCGCTCAGTGTTCCTCCAGAATTTTATAGGGCCCCCACACACTGGGGTTTGCTCCCCTTGACTTAGGCACAGGATATCTAGATGATGCCAATCGCTGGATGGTTGACGCCACGGGAAGTGGGTCAAGAAGCGCTTCGGAATGCGGGGAACTCTGAACGCTAACAACGGATACCGGGAAAGGGGCGATCCCAGGTACCTTGAGTGGTTCCTGAGGTGTTTGGAGTAATAGTGTTCATTGTAGAAGGTATCTCTTTACAAACGGACTATGTGCTTAGAGTTGATGACCTAGTCTTTAAAAAAAAAAGCAAATAAAACCAGAAACAAAAACAAAAAAAGCAAAGACAGACTTAAGGGGAAAAAAGCAAAAAGACCGGTGAATAAGTTAAGTTAAGCAAGGCATTACCCCCACTCGCCGGGAGGTGTTAAAACACCAAACACGCGGGTCTAGGTCTAAAAAGGTTTTTCGGATGGGTTACTTGAAAACCAGTAGTGACTTTCCGAACTACATCCTACCCAAGAGCATTCACCGGGGTATGCAAGGCAGCCCTCAGAGCACACCCTGGGGAACAGGGAAAGAGCGGTCAGAATCAGGATCAACCCTATAATCGTGGAGGAGGGAAAGTCGAGAAAGGTTTCAATGATCGATTACGGGATTTTTCACTTTTTCCCCCCTGAGACAAGTTTGCAGTTCCGAGACCAATCCTTACTTGGCATCGTACGCGAATTTCAGAAGTGTTTCTTCTTCTCCTCAATGCTTGGCTTCATGCCTGGTCACTCGCGGAATGCCAAAGCGGATATCCTTAAATTTATTTTTGATTCCCCTCCCGGATTTCAACAAGAGATAGTCGCCTAAACCGAGGCTCTACCGAGGCGTTTTTCTTCATATGATTTTCTCTCCTCGATTTACTCATAGTCGACGCAAGGAAATTCGATCCATTCGGGTAGAGGGATATGAGGGAATAAATGATAAAATCCGAAGCGGAAACCGGCCTTTTGGCTGGCAGGACTGGAAATCGGGACATAGATTAGCCGTCACACATCGAAATACTGGGGTGTATGGATTACTACTTATCAAGAATTTTGAGGCATATACAAAATTAGGGTTGATCGTAGACTCTCCCAAGATGGCCCCTGTGCCTTGATTAGCAATACACTTACAATATTTCCAGAATCGAATATTATTATAGTTTGCCCGGGGAAAACCCCCCCCCCCCCCCCCTAGGGATATGGGGGTCAGTTTGAGATTGAAACCCTAATTAACCCTGTCACCCACAGTCTGAAGCAGAGATCGTGGCTTGCGCTAGTCGTCTGGTGGCTTCCTCCCGGATCGACATGACAGATCAACTGCGTGACGATACCCTTGTTTTGATGTGAGAAATTAACGGGAGGGTGGTGAAGGGGGAAATAAAACCCTTTTTGAAAAGGAAAACATTCTAATTCTGAAACCCCAACGGCAATCACCAGCCTTTCTCCTCCCTTAGAGTCAGGATATGGTTGCCGCTAGGTCTCCCAAGGCGCTCTGGTAGGAAGATTAGGGTACAGGCAGGTCAGGCCTGGTACACGCAGTCCTTTTGCAAGCAGGTGGCTTCGAGGAATTCGCCCACTCCAGTTAGCCTTAGGGAATACTTTTATTTATTTTTTTACTCTGGTCCCACGCGGGTGATTAGGCAGACATAGCTGGTTTATACCTGTGCCTCTAAGCGCGCCAGACTGCCGGGAAAGAAGATAAATCTACAGTGCCGGTGGGGGTTGTACTAACACCAGGGCATCGGCCGTTAAGCTCAGCGGGCTCACCCCCGAATCCTTGGGAATAACTCATAATATAGAACCGCAACCCAGGTATCTGCCTAATATCAGTGGTGGCAGCTCGCCCCGGGTCGCGGGTTTCTGAAGTGGGAATGGGTAGAATTTCGAAGAGCCCCCAGAATGTCGCGAGTTTCTACCGCCGTCCCCCAGCATTATGTTTGGTTGAGAAGTGCATCCCTGCAGAAGGTAGGTTTGAAACCAAACCCGACCAGCCCAATGAAGTTATGGCATTCAGTTTTGGAGTGGTGCCCCTGGGCTGCTATTCGTCAAATTGCACATATTTATGAAGTCTGGATTGCCGCCATCTGACATCATGTGAGCTTCATTCCCGGAGCCAACGGGAAAATTCTGCGGAGTGCATGTAATAGTCATCTAGAAAAGTTCGGAATCATCTGGGAGATTTTTGTGACCCGGGTGTTTTCTTTTTTTCCTCTTTTCCACCGGCAACCCGCCACGCGTGGGGGGGCTAGGTTGTGGGGTGCATTGCCAGACTGAACTTAGCTAAATTTACTGTACAGGCAGTTCAAAAACAAAAACAAAGGTTATATCAAGACAAAGACCCTCCAGACACAAACCCTGATCTTCATCAATCTAAACAAATGAGAAAAGGGGGCGATGCTAGTCGCAATGAGATAATACTTGAACGAGGAACCGACAGATACAAACGGAAATAAAAAGAAAAAAAGAAGGTAAAACCCAAGAATAAAACGCCGTCCAACGCCCATGCGCCCGGATGTCAAAGTATCAAGTGCCCGAGAGATCAACCGAGATGAATCGCAATGCTTACGCCCTCCTCCCGTCCAATATGATTGACAATACTATTAACGGTTTCCGGGACCTCGCTGTTGATCATGACAGTAATCACACGGGAGCCCGTATTATCGCTCATATCCTGACCCGCATTTGACGGACGGGGGGTTCTATTCCTGCGGGAGTCCATACACCCGCTGCTCCCCATGGTTCCCTGGTCTATGGATACCGGCCTCGCAACCATTCTTTCAGGATGCTTAGCAGCAAACTGTATGAGATCCCCTTGACTAAGTGAAGTTGTGAGATGTAAGTCATTGAAGAACAAGGACATATCCTCGCTTTGCCCGGACGGTGTGGTAACCGGGAAGCTAGCCTCTGACCCGGCGTTACCACTCGTGACCAGGCCCGACCAGTCGGCCGGTGAAAGAGCTGGGCAGTCGGAAGATGGGGGTGTATAACTCGAGATGCTGGGTGTACCCTTCTGACTCAACAACGGACTTTCAAACGCAACCGGCTGCTGCTCCTGCTTTGCGTTGCTAGGATTAGTGTTGCCGCTGCTTCCACCCTTATCGGGATTCCTGGGTTGACAACCAGGCTCGAATAGAACGTTTAGTGAGCCACCTGTCCCCCCAGATAAAGAGTTTCTGTATGCATGCGATCGCGAGTGCTCCTCCTCCCGCTTCATCCCCATATTTGCTGGATCCTGGCGAAACTGGGGAGCGGGTATCTTGCTAGCTTCCAGCGTGTCCGCTTGGGATTGGGATTTTTGCGAAGATTTTTGGTTTGCCTTTTTGGATCCTCCGGATTGGGACTGCTTGTTCTTGGGTTCCATCTTCCTGATTAGCAGCGAGTACCTATATTTTTCCCAACATCGAGAATGAAAACTATTAGCCCCTAGCCCTACACGTGTAGTATGCATGAACGCATGTGCATATGTATGAACGAATGTGTGCATATCCAATCCAACATAATTTTTTTTACGCATAAGTATCTTATCTCTCCAACGGAACCCATTTGCGTAATGAGGCGAAAGGAAAAAGAAAACAATAAAAGAAGTTTAGGACACTGATCGGGGATTTCGGAGATAGTACCTGTTTTTGGCCGACAGACTCGTCCGGCGAGGAAAGTAAGCTTTAACTATTGCCTTCCAGTTTCTCCCATGCTTCTCGATAGCTTCCAATAGCCGAACATCCTAGTTACCGAGAACATATGTTAGAGGATTTGGGCGTAAATTTCCCACACCCTTGGTGGGGTCCGCATGTGGGCCGAATGGACATACCTCTTCCGGGGTCCACGGGCTATGATCGATACTTGGGTCCAATGCATCGTACCAACGTTTGGAACATTCTGCCGGCTCAAGCGAATTAGACAACGGACAAAAATTTGGAACCCTTGATGGTGAGATATGGGAAGGAATAAACACGGGGAAGAGTTAGGAGAGCGGAAATGAGGATGAATGGATAAACTCACGGTCGCCATTTCTGGTTTTGACAACCTGTTATGTTGCGACGACACATGTTAGTTCGGATCATGACGGGCTCTACCTAGCCAAAGTTGACTTGAAAGTGATAGAAAGGCTTTTGTTAATTACCTGTGCTACTAATGCCCAACTGCATATCGTCAGTTTCCATGATACTTTAGTTTTTTTGTGAAATTACAAAAACACGCGAAGACAGGATAGATAAATACCGGCTTCCATGCTCCTGGACAGCAGCCCATAACCTCTCGTCCTCTGCAACTTCCCAGGGTCCTTTATTTACTGTCGCAGCTACTTTATAGTGCCACCTCTTCCTGCAATCTTTGTTTGTTCGGCCAGGAATACAGGAAGCAATGAGATGCCAGTCACAAGCTCCTTCCCCGCCTATCGATCGCTATGTTAATTATTTGCAAAACACCACCAAAGCCCCCAAGCAAAAACAACAGGATTCTTACCTTTCAATACTGCGTCACGAAGTATAGCATCTTCACTCTCGGTCCACTTTCTTCTTTCTCTAGGCATGGTGGTATATAGTCAAGGTAACTGTGAGAGAGAGCTAAGCTAAGGTAGGAGGGGCGTAGTGCCGAGTATGATGAGGTAACTAGTGAAGAAAGCAAAGAAGTTCAAGATCTTCGAACAAGCAAGTGAACTGAGAATCGGAACTGGAATCTGAGGGATGATATAGGAATATTGCGATGGCTCCAGGAATACAGGGACAACTTTCTATTCACCGGAGGCCGATTCCAGAGGGGTTTAAAAGGGTTATGTGGAGGAATGGGAAAAAGGAAAACGGAAGGAAAAAGAAAGGATGATGCTCGGAACAGGGACTTTAAAAAAAAAGAATTTTTACCACCAGTAGCTAGGTTGTGGGTGAGAGAGAGAGAGTACTCGTACAGTCTAATTTGTATGTAAGTGAGCGAGTGGGGTAATGGAGCTCCAATGCTTTCCCGGGGAGTGGGAGAAAATATACAGCTGCCCGCGTTTCAATATAGTAAAGGCAGTGCAGCAGCACATCACTAAACTGGGGAATAAAAAATCAGAAACCTTCACCGCGAGTGGGGGGGGCGGTGGTGGTGGGTAAGAGAGAAATCGAATATCGGTGGCCGGGCTTCATCGCCACGTCTGCACGTGTGTCGCATGCTGTGATACGAGACTCTCAAATGCGTATGTCTAAGGTCCTTTTTCACCCTCAGTCATGAGAAACGAAAAATCCTCTAGTACCGTACTTTTCGGGCAGAATTCTCTTCTCGTAGGATGCCCGCTATCCTATTACATGAGGAGATTTCCTTGGACATGTTTGCCACTCACGGCTCGGTTAAGTCCAAAAGATCAGAAGATGGGGTGCAATAACTTGTGCGTTTGGATTAAGCAGGTATCTTTTGATTTAATCCCTACTTCGACTCGTGCACCGTATCCTCCCTGCCGGCGAAACTAGACGAGCCCCTGGTTGGGATGAAATGTAAGGAATTCCCTTGTCTGTCAGATCGGGGAGGGTTTTCATCAATTCAGGTACTCGGTTTCTCAATCCGCCCAGTGCGTAACGTTCCTCAATAGCAGACTAGATAATCATAATACAACTAACCGCTTACACCAACGGCAGTAGCTTATGTGTACAAGTAACTCACGTAAATTACTAGTAACCCAACGGTTCCAGAGCCGGCTATGATACATCAAAAGCCTTCCCCATTACATACTATCCCCCGGATTACCACACCTGGAATAAAATCCATGCATAAGGTGTCCCCTGATAGGTAGAAACCAGCTAGCGCGTTTGGAAACCCTTAAGCCTAAAGAAAGCCCAATTATGCTGACAGCTCGGAGGTTCGTTCAATCTTTAGAGAAAGGAATGAGAACGAAGATTTCACCTTTCTCCAGGCAAGACAATGCATTCAAAAAAAAAAAGGATCAAAGAACTATCTACTAAAAAATCACCTACCTAAACTCCAATTGAAAATACACTCCCCTTCCCCGGGCACTTCTTTCCCGGGAAATTACCCTGAGCCTCAATTTTAATCCAGGTTTAATAAAATGGGGGCCAAGAGGGAAAGCAATGATCAATCCAGGGCTCCACGATACCCTAGAGTAAACTCGAGTAGCGAATATATCGGTAAGACAAGCATGACACAATACACTACAACAATTGAAGACAAATAATTAGTGCAAATTGCAAAAAGGAAAAGAAAGCAGCCACACAGAATGCTAGTGACTTGTTGAATAAAATAGTTCAAAAGAACGGAGGAAAAGCAAAGGAAAAGGGAAAAATAGAGCCGGGATTTTGTACCCCTGGCACCCGCATGGAGTGCGCTCGATCCAGTCAAACATATTGGGACTTGAGCCTGTATCCCATATAGGGCTCGATCATATCGAGTAGACTCTCTCTCTCTCTCAGTTTACCTTGCCGGTGGGATGGGATGGGAGGAGCCGGGTTGTTTCACAGCTAATGTAATCCGACCAGACGGGCGCTGGGTGTGAACCCGCAAAGCAACAAGAAAAAACTACTGGTGTCCTGAGTTGTGAATACCAGAACCCAATTCCAAATAAAAAATAAAGGCACACGAAAGGGAAAGAACAAGTATCATACTATACTTATATCCACTGGTACAGCCCAGATAAGCACTTTTGAAAGGAAACACATCCAATCACTCTTTTTTCGCCTTTACTTTCAGACAGGACTTTGAACTGCCAAAAAAAAGCGAATCCTATCCCTGCCCGCTAGTGAGCAACTCCTGCTTTCCGCCCACCCCACGGCGTCCGGGCCAAGCCGAGCCCACGAGCAAAGCCCTGAATGGCAGGTGACACACCCAGGTGAGTCCCAAGCAACGAGAAGAAAGAGATACTACCGACGGGACGGTTATCGGCAGTGGATGCCTCAGGAATATAGAGTTTTTCGATTGGCCCGCCGGAGGGTTGGAGGGTGCGGCGGTTAGGAGGCTCATTAACGGCTATTTAACCTACCGTTAAATACGGAAGGTTGATGTCTTTGGGTATCTGCATGAAGGGACCCGGAAAGTCTATTCATCCAGTAGAAGAGTGAACAAATGAATGGAAACGATGGTAATACAAAAGCTTTCCAAGCCCGGGTGTACGAGAGTTCGGATGGTATCCTACGGGTGGTAGAGCTAGTAACTAGTGATAACAACCGCTGTGAGCGGGAGGTGATATATAATAATTGCAGTGGTCGTGTATCCTATTACCTGCTGTGAAGAATATTGAGAGGCATTCCCTATAATATGGAACTCAGAAGCACAGGTATTATAAAGCGTTAATCACAGATCACAACACCGTTTTTGGCACAACGCACACTAACGGCGTACAGCGCCGCTTACTGCCCGCCTCGTGCCCCGACTAAAGACTCTTTCGGCCGGCGGTTCCATTGCCTTAACCTTTTAGGCTGATTTTCTAACAAAGTACCGATTGCCTCCCGGTTAACTTGGCAATGACCAAGTCGGAAGGGCGAGAAACACACCCCGCCGATCCCGAGCGTCCGTCCCTTTCGAAAATTCCCCCAAGGGAAGAACCAAGGAGGAAGAAAAATGAAATTATATAGCCGAGCATATGCAATAACTTATATATATATAATTAATCATCGGAAAGTCCTCGGTTAGTTCTTGCCCCCGAAGGTAAGCACAGTAAAGTATACGAAGGGCTGAATATTTTCCTACTGCGCGACTTCTGTGTTCAACACGCGGCGTTGATCACGGCAGTATGGGCACCGCTCAGGGTGGAGGGGTGTTGACCCCTCCCTGGCCCCGCTCGCCTGCCCTGCTCTGTCCGTCTGCCGTCTGCACTGATTACCTCTGGCATATTTAGGGATATCGGAAATATCCAACACGTTCAAAGGGCACATTCTGTCCAACGCCCACACCGTGTATCTCACGTATTATGATTTTGCCCTACTTAAAACGGCCCCCCACCGTTACCATTGTACATCTCAGGTAACACCTCCCCACATTCAGCGTTCTCATACACGAAGGACACGGCATATTTCTTCGGGATTTTTTTTCTTTTCCAAGTGCTCTGATTTGAGGATTTTCCCGTTTTGGAGGAAGCTGCAGGCTTACCAGCAGGATCCTGTGGACACTGTAAGATTTGGGTAGTTTTTGCTTTTCTCGTGATGAACCCAATTCTCCGTCGGTTGACAAGGGCCAGGGGAATTCTCCTCAGGCCCTCCCCCATCCCCGGTAAGAATGTTGCGAGTTTTCTTGTTAACTTAGGTCGGTTGCTAGAGTCAAAGCCCCTGGGAGAAAAACGTGAAGGGCGGATGATCATTTCTCCTTTCCCCTGAACTGAGAGAGATGTCCGGGCAGGTGTCGTTTCCAATAACACTATTGGTTATTAATTTATGACTTGCCAGTTGAAAGTCAAAGAAAGGAATCAATACGAGGGAGAATGTTACCAGTGCTGTTGGATTACTATCCAAGACCCTTTCGGCGAACCTTTCGCGACTTGTACTTGACACAAGAAATTCGAATATTTTCTATACTTAAACGTGAACATCTCAATTGGCCACATTGGGGATGTCATAATTGTGCTTCCGCAACTTAATGCTTCAGATCTTAGTACCGCACCGCAGAGCACAGCCCTGCGCCCGGCGAAAGCTGAGTGGGAAAAGAAGGATGAATAAACTCCTGAAAGCAATCTGGGTCGCGCAAATATGACGGCGAAGTGTATAGATCCCCTAGTTTCGCTACACAACGTCGTGATTGCGGTTACCTTTGGGGAGCTGGGCAGGGGGTGTTGCGGGATCTGCTCCACTACAGGGGGAGGGCTCGGAGGGTGGAACCGTATGGGATGGCTAAGGCTCCGTGCTCGCATGAGAGCTTCCCTTACCTAGAGGAATGAGTAAAAAGTAATACGAGGGAACCACAAGATGCCTTTGGGAGTACGAGTACCAGTAGTACCACTAATGAACACATCTGTCAGAGAAACCGAGAAAAGCGTGGGCACCCAACCGGAAACTTGAGCTATGCTCCTCTGCAATGCCCAATACCACCAAACGCTCGGGGTTAAACATAGCACACGATCGCACAAACAAAGCAGTGTTGCAAACGTCGGCCTCAGACCAGAGAAACAATTCTTCTCAAATTTAGGGATGGAAATAAAAAGAAAGCTGACTGAGCGACTGAGCCAGGCCTTTTATAACCAAACACAGTTATCATCGGTGGTGGAGTTCAGCATCTTGCCACCAAGTCCGAGTGCTTCGCCCAGCCCAAGGGCCAGCTTAGCGCCCGGCGGAGGCGGTCCGAACGCCCAAAGGCAAACACAGTGGTGCCAAGCGCCAACTGGCGCTCTCCACCCTCGGAGCCAAACTAACTCCATTAGTATGAAATAGTAACTTAGCCGTTAGTCAAACTAACTCAGGGGTAACTTGGCAATTGACCTTGAGCGACATGGGGCCGGCTAAGTCATAACCCAACTAAAGTGTGTTCTCCCTATTCCAAAAGTATCCGGAAATCTTGGCACAGTTCAGGCCCAGGAAACGCCAAGATTTCCGAATACTTTTGGAACGGGCAAGCGCAGACTAAGCCCTCCAATGTTGATCCGAAACACCTTGTCAATATCACCACAGAAAACGGGTTCGACACGACTACAATATAACAAAGAGATCTCTTGAATAGACCCTATTTCACACAGTCAGATGTCTGGAACAATGCCTATCAGGGTTGATCTTAGTCAAGAAGGCTAAAAACATCCAGGTTATGCCATGTTACTCGGGCCCCCAACGTTGCTCTATACTTCGAAGTAGTAGATCTTTCCCAACCCTTCATGCGATATAACTCGAGTTCAGTTATGTCGTAGCGTATGAACCAGTATATAAATTTCAAATAGCCTCAGGATAATAAAGTGGTAACAAAATAATTCGCTCTGTATCGCCCGGGAGAGCTCTTTCTAGCAAAGGACTCCATATCCTTCTACCTCCTACAATCATGACCGGACGTGCAGTATTTTCCATCCTTTCTCTCCTCCCATTGCTCGCATCAGGATTCAACATCCCAGCTATAGGTGTTCCGGTGACTCGCTCTCAGCAACACAGACTACATTCCCATAACGAAGCAGAGTCTGTTTCCACCACGGAATGGGGGGCGGAGTGCATATCGCGAGTTGTTCCCATCACTTTGGAACAGACCAGCGATAGGACGTATAGTAGTGATGGCGATGCATACGACATCGGCCTTTTCCATGCTCTCGCAAAGAAGAAGATCCTGGTGACCGGGACGTACGAAATTAATACTCGTCTCTGCACCCCAAGCTCCAAGCATCAGGTTTCCGGTCGACGCGCGGACACTATTCAATTTCTTATTCATGGTGCTACGTATAATTCCATAATGTGGTATGTGCATTCACCCCTCCTTATCATAACCTATCCCGTCCTATCGAACCCCTTCCCCCCCTCCTCTTATCCTTATCCTTATCCATGCATTACTCAGCTAATAGCTGTAACCCCCATGCATAGGGACTGGCCGCTTGAAAGTGAAACATACAGCTGGACCAGAAAAATGAACGAGGAAGGGTGGGCTACGTTTACCTGGGATCTAATTGGTATTGTTTTCTCATCTTCCCGGATACGGATACGTGCTGCTAGTGAAAATTACTAACCAGGAGTCCGCAGGAGCCGGCAATAGTACTCGCCCGGACGGTCTAGTCGAAGCGCAAGTGCAGAGCCACGTAGAAACCGCTCACCAGATTATCCAGCAGCTCAGATCCGGGATTATCGGGGGCAAGAAATGGGGACACGTTGTTTCGGCCGGCTTCTCTATCGGCAGTGCGACCTTGAACTCGCTCGTGGACCAGTATCCAGAAGACGCCGATGCCATAATTCTCTACGGTTTTACCCACAATGCTCTCTGGGTATACCCAGGCTTCCTCGCTGGCCTTCAAGCCTCCGCTAATCAAATTGACCCGGAGAAATGGGGTGACATCCCATCCACGTACCAATCCACCTCGACTTTGGAATCGCGGGTGGTCGCCTGCTACGCAGGCAAGTATGACCATGAGCAATTGGTGTATGACCACGAACACCGAGACTTCGACTCTTTGGGTGCCGCCATCACGCTTGTATTGCACATGCTTGACGCCCCACAGTACAAGGGTCATGTTATGGTTGCGAACGGAGATGGTAAGTCTACTCGCCATCCCTCCACCCCCCCCCCCCTCCTCCTCCATTTCCCTTTCCCTAGTGTGTTCCATGGCTTTGGCAACCATCCGGTCTTTCATCTTTGAAACGGGTGTTTACTTACTCCATTTATTCTACCAGAGGATGCTACTTTCTGTGGTCTTCATTGCGGGGACAGCCCTGCCCTTGTCTACGATTACATCCCTAAGGCTGCCAGCTACGATATCAAGGTTTACCCGAAGACTGGCCATCAAGTACTATTCCACCACTCAGGTCCTCAGTTCATGCAAGATGCCATCAGGTTCTTGGCAAAGAGTGGTTTTTAGGCTACACCAGCCACAAGCAAGCGCCAGTGACACCTAAACTGTGTTACCATAATCGCTTAGTGGATACCGGAATTACCACCTGGAAACTAGGCGAACTTTTGAAGGTTTTTTTTTCTATGTAGCCAGGAAAAAAAATTTGTCAACCTGTGGTACAAAGGCCGAGGGAGTATGTATGAAAGATGCTTTATTCGGCTTTCTTGTTTCTCAGCGGTAGTGTTTTGCTCTCTCTTTTTGTTCTACGATCGGTTAGGGCGTTCCATAATCAGGGTGTAAGTGATTTCACGATCCCGTCCCTGTTGTAGCGAGTGAGAAGTTGTGATCATGATCTGAACTTCTCTTGGCCACAAATCGGACAGGTAGCGAGTTTCAGGAAAATTGCCATTCCAGCACTCTCTCCTATCCCAACAGCTAGACGTGAAATTACAATGCAGTGTCCACGATAGGTTTTTTCCACCCCCCTTGCATCCCGAACACTATTTCCTACCCCCAAGCCCCATCACAGAAAAATGCCGCGAATTGATCACATGGTTTTTCGCATCCCAACAAGAGCCGTGCTCTCGGCGGTAAAAACCCTAACCCTTCAGCCTTCAAAGTTCTTGCTTGTGGGGGCCCTATCCACCCGTCATCTTCCCAGCGACACCCCCCACATACTCATCCCCCCTCCCGCTCCTCAGGCAAGCCTTACGGTGAAATGGTCCCCGATTACCCTCACGCTACGGATCTAAAAGCTAGTGCCCGGCTTTTTCGTTCCGGGGAGGATTACAAAACAAGACTTGCCTCCCACTCCGCCCTCGCCCGAACCCATTTAAAGAAAGCCGTTGACGATTTGAAAATCTTTGAAGTCCTCTGCTATCAGGGCGGCCCAAAACAAGGTTTAACCCCTACAAGCCAAAAAGCTTCTTTCTTCCGACATTGAAAATCCGTTCCCCTCACACATCCATCTTCCCTTCTTCTACCGACAGTAAGGTCGGCACCTCCCGCTTCTTATTTTCGCACAATGTACGCTATATCCGCTGCGGAATTTGTGTCGTTTTTCGGTCTTTCCATTCCTTTTTGCTCACCTTCCCCTTTCCCAGAGATCCTCCGGCTGGTAGCCGGCTTCCCGTTCAATGAGCCTTTCATGCGCGTTGTTTCAGCTGATAAAACCAAAATAATTGATGAAAATCTACATGCTATCGCGCAAGCGTTGTACCTCAGGATATCCCCTCCCTGTGGCGACCCCCCCCCCCCCCCCCGGAACTTTTCACAAATACATTCACGCACAGCTAGCCGCCTATCGCGTTGTATTGTCATTATCATTAACACTTTGCTTTCCAATCCGCAGGAGCGGCGGTAAATAGGTTAGCCCAAGACTCAACCCAAGTTCTCCAGCATTCGCATATCCGTAGGGCTTGATCTGAGCGCGCACAAAATCCGAATTCTTCTTTCCTGCCGTTACGGGGTGGAACAGGAAAGGCAAGGTAAGGCAAGACCAGGCAAAAAAAAAAAAAAGAACAAAAGAGGAAATAATTCTAGCTCCCCCTCCCTCCTTCTCCTACTCTCCCAAAACGCCCCGCTGGAGTTCCCTCGTCTCCTTCTAATCTTATTTGCTCTCCCGCGAAATTTTCCACCCCCCATTAATCCTGCAATTCGGTTTTGGATTAGCTCAAGGGCAACACGTCGCTCCCGGCCCGCAACCGGTAAAGCCGTGCTTATACTAGCCTTGATTTTATCGGGCAACTATTTAGGAAAGTGTAGTCAAGCAGATGGGTCGAATTGGAGTTTTTCTACAGTTGTAATGAGACAAATTATTGGGGAAGATTCACATTCGGAATAGGCAATTCGAGCTAGCCGAAGAATATGACTTGGAGATCTCTACGTGGAGAAGAAAAGGAAAAATGAATGAAAGAAAGTGAAGAAAATGACCTCTGAGAAAGAGATATATAAAATTGGGCGGGTAAAGCTCGAGTAAGGGAGAAGGATAATACCGTGAAGTGGGGGCGGGTGCAAGTGGTAAAATTCCCAGAAGGTTGAAATCAGGCCAGTGTGGCTGTGATGGAGATACGAATACAGAACAGTACCGGTACCGGTATGTCATTGTGGAACAGGCACAATAGAAGCCAATCTTGGCGTTTGAACCATGTCTTGATCCTTACTGTGTATCAAATTCTATTGTGCTCCTCATCCCCCCCCCCCACCTCTTCACTTCCCTTTCCTCGCCGATGCCTCGCCTCTTCATTTCCCATTCTGCAACATATTACATCACAGAAGCTCGCGCGAGCTATTCCGAAGAGGGAGAAGGCTTTGTTTAGGCTTCACCTTCCCTCCTTCCTTCCACCAGAGCCGTTCAACCTGCACGGCTCAGCCTGGCTTGGCTGCCCTCGATCATCTCCTAACAGCAAACAAGACGGGAACAGCGCTGGCAAGTAAGTCGAGGACGAAAGAAGAGAGAAAAAACCCCACCCACCGGCATGCCCGAGGTGGCCATGATACAAGTACATGAGACACGGCCCCAAATGTCGCACCGACTAGAGATCTTTGACACTGAGATATCGAGTGTGAGGTACGGATAAAGGTGTACGGCGAAGCTACACCTCAAAGGGCCGGAATTCGCAAAGAATCCGGACAACTCGGCCCTGCTTAATTCCTATCTTGGAGTTAAGGCGTCCGGATAGTCTACGAATCGGCAGTTACTCGAACACCGGTAAGGAAGACGACATATCTCTTGGCCCTACACGATCAGCCGGGCGGGCAACGGGATGCACGGCAGAGTATTTGAAAGTGTAGGAGGGGGCGGACAACTAGCAGGCACAAGACGTAAACAAGCACCCGCATACTTTTGGGGGTTGGTAAAATCAATCAATCAAGGGCACAATGAGACAGGTAATTGAGATATAATATATCTACGTGCGATTCCAGTTTTGCCAGTTTCCGAGCGGATGCGTCAGAAACGAATCACCATCCAACTGGACAACCGGTAAGTGTGTCTCGCACAAAAGTGTGTAAACCTCACTCAAGTAACTTCAGCCCCAACTTTAACGCCCCACAAACAGCCCTGGCAAAGCCTACCTTACAAGTCCATAACCAATAGGCAAACGGAAAAAGCACTCAATCCCTAAAACTCGCAACTCCCGAACAACCCTCTCCAGAAGTATGATATATTATCCAGCATGCCACCAAACTTCACATGGAAAATGACCCTGAGAAAAACCCCAAGTTGATTGACCAAGATCGCTTAAAGGCAACAGAATAAACCTTGTCCAATCATTAGCCGAGAGAGCCATTCACTTATCTACCTATATCCGAGCAAGCACAGTCGAAGGATGTGCTGCAAGCCTTCTCTAAGCCGAGTACTTGTACATGAAAACAGGGCAGCTCACAGAATTCCATGCTCACCACCACCATCATCAATACCGCCAACACCACCAGCAGCAGCAACAAAAAAATTTCTTACCCCGATAGCCGATTAGTCGGCTGACCAAAAGAGAGCAAGGCCTATCTTCCAGGGCGTTTAGGTCCCGGCAAAATAAAAATTAAAAATTAAAAAAAATTATTATTCTTCAGTCTTCTCACACATGCGACCCCACCCTCCCCCTCCCCCTCCCTCTCTACACATTACGATCTACCCTATACAAGTAGTTCTACTCGCGGCAAGCACCACACTAAGCCATATTTACGATAGTTGTATTTCAAACCGATTCGTGAGCAATTTCAATAGTATACACCCATCTGAATCGAGAAACGCACACGTACATATACAGTATCGTGCAGCGAGTAGATTTGTAGGATTTCGCTTTTTCTCCCCCTACAGGTAGAGAGAGAGAGAAAGAGTACTTGGTACCTTTATCATCGGATATGCGCTTCCGCTTCCGCTAAAATGGATGAGGAAAGTCAAGTTCTATACCTACCCATAGTACAGTAAAGTACGGTACAGCACCAACCTACCTGCACGTCTACCACCTTCTTACCGGCTGAGACATTCAAAGAACGGAATGAACAAGCAGCTCGATACAAGGACCTCACAGCACAATCCATTATGGTAACCGATTGCGTAACGGGTACTGAACAGCGCCTCGCTCAAAAGAAGCTTCTCGTTAACCGGTCCACCACCAGCCCTACAAGGCGAGCAAGTCAAGCAAGACAAGCCAAGGAAACCCCCCCCCTCCCCCCGCAAAAAAAAAAGACGAAAAAAAAACGGAAAAAAAAAGTCAGCATCCGCTGTGAGTGCATGCTCCGGGACAAAACCGTGATAGCCCATACCAGAGAGAGAGGGAGGGAGAGACAGAGAGAGAGACAGCAGTGACCGAGAACTCCCGTACTGTACCACCATTGTACGACATGGATGATTTGTAAGGTGGCATTCTCGCTACCGGTATTTGGCTCGCTTTGCCGTAGGATACCGTACTCTATTCGTAAGTGGAAGCACCTCTGCGGCGGACTTGTCTAACTTGACTGCTTATTTTTCCCAATTTCGGCGAACCCTTGGTGTTTCCAAGCGAATAGTTTTATACATGAGTGATAGGTTGTGAATGGGGGGGGTTTTTTTTTCGAGGGGGGGGGTAAATTGATTTTTATTTCCTTTTCCCTTCTTCCCCTTCTCCTCTACCCTTTAGCGAGTCTGTTTGGGGGAGGGAGAGAAAGAGAGAGGGGGAGAGAAGGAGATCTCCGTATTTTTTTTTGGAGGGAATAGTCTGTATTCCTAAAGGTTTCGATCCGGTGTGCGCCACATACCCCTCCTAGTGTCACTTCACCTCGCCTCACTGCCCATTATCCCCGGGGACCGGCTGAAGGTTCGGCCATTACCTCGTGGGCGTGCTCCTGATGTTGGCCTTTCTCCCCCCAGATGTCGGCCACTCTTCGGGGACGGGTGATTACCGGTGATGCTAGCCCATTTCCGATAACCCAGTTATTATCGATGGGGGATTCGTGGGGGGTAGAATGCTCCAGCGTCAAGTGGTATTACCACCCGTAGCTACCGAGCATCACAGAACGTGCTCTAGCTTCCCGCCGTGGTTTGCGAATCTCTCAAAGAGATTCTCTGATTCTGATTCTACGATTTTTTAGTTTTTTTTTTCTTTTCTCTCTTTCCCCCCTGCTACTGTAGAGATGGGATGAACCAAAAAATCCTTATCGGGTTTAGTTCCAGGAGGCATGATATCGCATTTCCTCGATCGGGGGTTTCCCACCATTTCTGAGGGAGGATATCGTGGCTTTTTTTGGATCAATCGATCGTGAAAATCTCACACTTAGCCTATCTTTCCGCTCCCGCAGGGTGGGATTTACGAAGTAAAGAGACGTGCGAATTTGATAAACTATACCTTACTAGTACTAGGTCAACGGACGATCATTTTCTCTTTCTCTCTCCCTCTAGCGGTAGAGGCGCGCTCGTAAAGCGGCATAGTAATCCACCTGCGGACGACCCCCAAAGTTAAATATCCGGCACGGTTGCCCAGGCGAGATTTGACGCGTCGGCATCCCGGCCGCCACCACTACGATACCACCACCTTAACGGGAGTGGAACTGCCGCAGAGGGATCACTAACCCCCACCACCAAACCGGTATCATACCCCACAAATTCTGGACAAGTACTTTTACTACAGTAGTACAGTACGGTACGGTACCCTCCCCGCAACAGCAATCCCCTCACCTTTCCCTTGTGAACCGCCTCAAACGTGCCCCCCCCTCCATTCCTTTACTCGTAGAGCCATCTCGGACCACTCATCCGAAAATTAAAGAAAGAATTAGAAGAAATCATTATTAAAATTTTCACCCGTTCCCCACGGGAGCATCCGGGGGCCAAATCCCCGGGTCCAACAATTTCACCCCTCACATCTCCCCCATCACGCTCCTCTCCTCCGCATCTGATTGCAAGAACTCTCCGTATTATATCATATAATGTCGTGCATGAAGGCTCAAGCTTTAATGGGATGCATGCACTCATGACTTGCTTTTCGCCGCCGGATAGATTGATAGATAGATAGATAGATAGCTATCTATCTATCTGTCTGACGCGGGCTGGCTGGGGGAAACTGCCGGAACGTGCGATCCCGATTTTTGGCGGACCACTATTCGCGTTTTGTGTTTTGTGTTTTTTGTTTTTTTTCAGGTGGGGGGATTTGGTGGCTGGGTGTGGTATGGTATGATGGGTGGTGGTGGTGGTGGGTGATTGTGGTATCAGAGGTTTACAGTATACTCCGGGTGGTCGGCCGGAGGGCTTCGGTGGGTGGTCTGGTGTGAAGAATGGGGGACATAGTGAGGAGCTCAATGGGGAGGTCCGAACGGTACGCTTGCACCCGGACCGGTGAAGTATTGTGAGCGAAAAAGAAAAAAAAAAGGGAGAGAGTAGATAGAGGGTTGGTGAGTGAAAGGGGAATACAGAACAGCATCATAATGCGAGACTACTATTATGATAATGACATTGGGAGACTTTCAATACAGTGAGTAGCCCGGCAGCACGTTCCTATTAAAACTAAACTAGACTAGGCTACCCGGACCTGGCTCCCATATTATTTCAAAAGTACCCAGACAGCCCCCAACGCTCTCGCCAAAAGAACGAACCCTTGGCGAGAAGGGTGTCCTGACACCATTTCGAATTTCGAAAAGAGCACTTGTCCCACCGCCTGCTGAGTGAGTGCGTGAGGGGAAAAATAAAATAAAAATAAACAGGACTTTGGTCAAGGGGGTAGGCTTCCCTAGTGTGGACTACCGTGAAATATTTGTAGAGAATAGTAGGTCGGTTACAGTACCCGGGCTAATAAATCAGGACTATGATACTACTGCAGTACCAGCACCACAACCCCAAGTCAAGTAAATATCATAATCCACGACCTCCATCGTCACCACCACCACCGCCACGACAGCGACACCAACTCTCTTCCCCTTCCTATGATAGGATACCCCACATCCTGCCCAGGCGAAACGAAACTTATAATTGACAAGAAGAAGAAAAAAAACCAAAACCCAACCTGAAAAAAAAGACGGGAAAAAGCCCAGTCAATAACAAAATCCTTCCATGTGAAGATGAGTGACAAACTCACAGTGACCCTATGGCCGAAAGCACAAGAGCGCAGTAAACAACTCACCATTCCGGAAGTCCCATTCCCCGCCCTCCCCCCCACCCAGTTCCCACCTAGTAGGACCGGTCGGTGATGGTGACACAGGCAGCCTACTTGAAATGCGATAATCGCGGTTAGGGTGGTTTCTGTTTATTTATGCACTTTATCCTCTTTATCTTCCTTCTTTTTTTTTTTTTTCTCCTTTTATCATCATACAGGCCTTTGTGTGATAACCACCCCCCCACCACTGATCCGTTTGCTGTTTTTGTTCGGTGGATCGCACGTTGGCGAGTGCGAAGGGATCGGGGGCTTTTGATGGTCACCCTCCATTCCTCCTTGTGGTGATTTGATTTGGTTTGATTGACGGATTTACGGATCGGTTTATTGATTGATTGGAAGGGAAGGAGGGGTTGGGCATAGATAGCCCCCATTTTACTTGCCTAGAGTGATAGAAAAAAATATGCAGGTGGAAACAGTGCAATTGGTATTGAGGGCCATGCGTGATAGTTGATGCTCCCCCTCCCCTCCCCAGACTCTCCTCCCAATTCCTATCCCCCCTTCTTTTTTTTATTTTCCTCAATATTTAGGATGGATGGGGAGAGCGAGGGACGAATGGAGAGTGAGTGGGGGGATGATCTGAGAATCAGAGGAAGTATGCATGCTGAATGGTAGATAGTGTGATGCCAAATCGGTTTGATGGCGCTGGTAGTACTGTATTCTATTCACTGCACTGTAGACCCTTATACTAGAACACTATACACCGTCTATACCACTGCACGCCTGTGCACCGTACCGAAATTCCCATAACCATATCAGAGGATAAAACACAGGAGAAAGAAAAAAGCAACTTACAACGGTACCAAACATTGACCACTGCATGATACAGTACGGCAGGAATTCACACCAGGGTAACGTCACTCCTGCGTAAATGTACACAAGGGTAACATCAAAATTGGAGAAGAAGAAGAGAAAACGAGAAGAAAAAAGTGGAGAAAACCGTTTTGCACATCACCTCCACAAAATGAATCTTGCACCCACCCCCCCCCCCCCCCTCCTACACCACACACACCTCCCTCCCTTCAATCCCTCCCACGAGCCCTTCAGAATCAGTCTCGACTCCTGCATCAAACCCGCCTCTTCCCAATCCATATACGCACCAATCTACAACGTCTAGCCAAATATGTCGTAAACTCACAGTATCACACTGACCCAAGCCAGCCCATGCACAGGATTGAATCGAGGGAAAGCCACGAAACCCCCACGGCCCAGCCAGCCTCCCCCGAAAAGCCCACTGCCACTAAGAAAAAATCCTGTACGGTACTAGTAGTACTAGGAAAGTAACGAGCACGTCAAGTGTTTCCCTCCCACGGTTCATGATCCACGCAAGGATCGACTTGTGCGACACTGTCCCTCCCCCCCCCCTTCTCCTCCTATACGAGTACTTGTACTTATGCTTCGTATTCCATCTGTCGAAACCTTGCCCATGTATATAGTACTTCCGCCAACATCTGATATCGCCGAGTCTACTTGTACAGGACACCCTCGCTCCAATTCTTTACCCGAGAGAGGGAGGGAGGGAGAGGGTAAGTGATGCACACTCACATCCCCTAATAACCCAACGGCTACTCTGGCCGTCGTTGGCGGAAGGGGAGTGAATATCATACGTGTAAAACCCGGGGTCAGTTTTTTTTTTCACATGGGAGCGGAAAGTATCGTAGGTTTGCCGGGGTATGATATATGGTAGTTCTCCCTTTTCTGGTCGGGGGGTTTTTTTTTCTAAAAAAAAAAAGCGGGGAAAGTATGAAATGAGAAATAACGCAGGTATGTAACTAGCCTGGCCATGTACTAGTACCGTACGGTATGAGAAGTGATCAAAGTAGATGTTCGGTTTGGTTTCCTTTCCATTGGGGTGGAGTGGAGTCGAGGGTCATGTCTGATATACAATACGGTACTTGAAGGAAGATATAGGGGGGGGAAGGGACCCCCTTAGCCCTGTCCTGCCCTGCGTAAATTACGACGGGTTGGTGCCATATACCGGTATAATACTTGAATTACTTGCGGTGCCATCATATGCTGCAAACTCGTTCGCTAGAAGCTACTAGCGAGTGCTGTACCGGGGGGGAGCGAAGTATTCTCACTCGTTTAGACTACTGCACTATGCTCTACCGGTACCGTACTATACAGTAGACTATCCAATGGGGAAACGAAACGTAGACTTAATCACCCAAAACAAAATAAGGTCGCGCCAAACCAAAATAGTAATGATAGTAAAAACACAAACAAGTGAACGATACTGCTGATTAGATGACTAAACAGAGCAGAGTACCGGTAGAACAAGTCAAGTAAGTTAGACCGTATTGAGCGCTATTCAAAATATTATATCCAGTAGCATTTCTATATTAAAGTAACCAGAACAAGATAATTAAGAAACTAGAAAAGGCCCATTAGGTCACGGCATAACCGCCCACCACTATGCTAGATGCAGGCGAGCCCACAATACGCCATTTCCACCAGCGTCATCACCACCAAGAGATAATCTCTCCCTTCTTATCTACTCTTACTCAGTCACTCATCAGTACCGTACCATAGCCAACCGGCCAAAAACAGCCACTGCTGCAGGAGCTATACAAGGCTAGTTAGTGCATCACGGAGGCCGATACAAGTATAATAATAATCAGGCGGGCAAGCACGCAATAGAAAAGGAAAGAAACAAAGAAACCGCCTGCAATCACTAGGGACGTGCATTCCTTCCTTCCTTCTTCCTGCGCATCATGTCAGTCAGGGTTCAATTAAGTAAATCAGCGCAGAGCGAGGTCAGGTCCTTTTAGTCCAACGAACGTAGCCCATGCAACAGCTTGAAAAAGAGCTTCGTACCGGGTGTTCATGGGCATCGGTAATCGCTCTTTGGTTTTGATCCCCCCCTCTCCGTCCATCTTTCGCCCCAAGAATTTCCCGATACCAAATATTTTACCTTATCCTATCGAAAGAAAAAGGATTCAATTTCAATCTAGACTCGATCCAACCTCGCCGCTAGGCAATCCACTAACTCGCCCATGCACTGACAAAGCCGCGGACGCATTGTATTATCAGTAGAAGTAGTAGTGGATCTTCAAATTCAACCACTCGATTGCAAAAACAGGCATAATCATGAAAAGCTAAACTCGTTCCGCTCCTTCCGTTTTCTCCCAAACAGCCCATCCGTCCCCCTTGCGAAATGTAAGGATAAAGAAGGAAAAATTTAGCCAGACAAAAAAAACCTTCTCAACGACGCCTCTATTGCTTCCCCTCCCCTTAAAAAATCAGGACTAAGGTAAGACAAGCAGGGGAAAAAGATAGCCTAAGGAGAACAGGAGATGGGGAATAAATGAGGAAAAAAAGGGGAAGATAAAATGCCCCCGCCAAGCAAAGATTTTGTCACCCCCAATGCAATGCAATATTTACATAGCCAAACCACAAGACGGAAGAAAAATAGAACCCTCCAAAATTTTACCCATGACCACGATCAGACCCGTGCCGTATATACAACCGGAGGTGAGGCTTCGGAAGGAACTGAAATCAGCAATGTGGAACGAAACAAGAAAATGTACGTATGCCCCGTTTGAGTAGAAAAGGATATGAAAAAAATGAAAAAAAAGAACAAGGAAACTCGATAAAATGTCAAAAAAAAAACCCGTTATGAGCCAGATAAGCAACCCATCAACACTTAAAACTCCTAAAAAAATCGGCAAATAAAGAAAACAAAAACGGGGGGGGGGAACCCCGACAGTGTAGTGAGAGAAAGCGTGAGGGAATTGGCCCTCGCTGGTTGGCAAGGCAAAAATTTTAATTTATTTATCTTTTGATATCCCTAGGGAGACCCCGAGGGTCATTACTCCTTTTTTTTCTTTCTTTCTTTCCTTTTTCTGGGGGTCGGGAGATGAAGGCGATTTTGGTCTCTCTTGTGGAAGGGTGTGTGCTCGTGTTTAACAAAGATCTTGTAGCACATCTAAAGCACATGTCGTCAGCTTTCAGCCCTGACACACCCCTGGCGTAGCATTGTGGGAGAGCCGACTAACCATCGAGAGCAAGGGAGCCACACAGATAGTCATTCCCGTTCGGAACACCATTGACCGGCTGCGATTCTTGAATCACCGAATGACCGTTGGCCTTCAATGTCTTCATGATTGTGTCGAGCGAGCTCAATGTTCGCGAATCGTTGCTCTTGCAGACAATGACAACCCTCGCACCCGGCGATTCAGGTGCTGTCTTTTGTGAGAGGAGCTGCGAGGTCTGGAGGCTGTAAAAGTCCATATTGTCCAAATTTGGAACCCGTTGCATGGGTGGTGGGGCCAATGATCCGCTTCTGCTGCTGCTGGAGCCAATTAGATGAAAGTGTTTCGGATGATTTGCGGAATGATTGGTTTACCTCGAGTATGATGATGACCCACTATCCAAGCCAACCGGGCTATCGGAAGAAAGCTCACTGGGGTGGGTGTCGGTGAGAAATCCGTGGGGGTGACCATTGTGGTGATGCTGAGAATGGTGATGCTGTTCGTGGTGTTGATGGTGGTGGTGAGTTCCGTTCTGAGGCACGATGGTATCAAACCAGCTCCAGTCGTTGGGGTCAAACTGCTGACCATTAGGGGGAGTGTGTTGCCGAACCTCGAAAGTGCGGCCAGTGCGATCAGCCTCGAAGTCAATGAAGGCATCAAGCGTGTGGTCCATATGAGTAGCCTGTCGGGGATCGATCGTAGCCGATGGAGGAGCAGAGTGTAGGCGGGAAGGATCGATATCCAGGCCATCGTAGTGAGTATCATGGGGGCTAATATTGCCAACCTCATGGAGGAATTCATCTACCATAGGGTCCGGCAGCGAGCCATAGGGGGTAGAGTATGATGACGAATCGTGGTGGAAGTCTCCCGAAGAAGCGATAGAAGAGACTGATGCCCGGTGAGTTGGATGTGATTGGTTGAACTGATACATCTCGGACAAATGTCAGTAGGGATGAATGAAGGATATTCAGGTTATGATTGGGAGCAGTGGTAGCGGTGGTGGTGATGGTATCGTGTATGGGCGAACGATTGATTGAGGTTTGTTCTTTGAGGGGGATGATAGTTCTTCTTATTCTTCCTCTGGATAGCCGAAGGAAGGTAGGAGATAGGTATGATGAGATTTGTCGAGTAGGGGGGGGGGGAGTGTATGTGCGAATGCAGAAGTTCTGGGGGCCAAAATAGAGAGGGGGGGGGGAGGTATGGTGTGCAGATAAATAGTGGGGGGGAAGGGGCAGAAGTATGGCCAGGGATTTATTTATTTTAAAAAAGAGTACACACCTCTTCAATCCACATGTTACTGCCCGTGGAGTTTAGATTCGTGTTTCGGTTTTGTAGTTCGTTCCACCGCCTCATGCATTCTGTTGATTGCGGAGTCAGTGCACTGAGTCGGCCGGACCCCACAAGAGCATGAGGGGCACAAAAAAAACATACCGTTGTCATTCCTGGTCATGACGACCTGGGCAACCGAGCTCCAACTGTGCAGTTACAGAGAAGGTTAGCAATCCACCTCTCGCCCATGTCCCGCGAAAACGAATCGACCTCCGGAAGAAGGCATGAATCCAGATAAATAATAGGGGGATGATGGATCGCGATAAATTGTTAAGAATAACGAGGGTAGAGGGAAAGGGCTGAAGCGAGTGAAAACGATTAAAGCGAGAAGCAAGAAAGCACAAGGAATGACCGGGGGCCATCCAATCCGCTTCTGCACCTCGATTCTCCCCCCTGCCACCAAAGGCATGCTTCTGCTGCTTCTGCTGCTGCTTCTCTGCTTCTCTCGCCTGGCCACGCTCCTGCCTTTGGTTCCTCGGAACCGCCATAGAACATTTGGCAAAGCAACGGGGAAAATCTACCACACCACCACCACCATCCCCGCAAAATGCAACCGCAGAGCCATCCATCCCGCCGCAAAGGGGGAAGAAGAAAAAGGGCCGAAAGGGTGGAGAGGAAATGGATAGATGTGGAAAGAGGAAGGCTTCTCGTGGACTTACTTCTTTCCGTACTTTTGGACAGCACCCGATAGCCTCTCGTCCTCCTCCGATTTCCATTCACATTTCCGCACCGCCTCCATCATTGTGTGATGCCACCGCTTCCGACATTCCTTCTTACTGCGCCGGGGCAAGGATGCTGCGATCGCATCCCATTTCACAGGCCGGCTCTGTTCTTTCTCTATTCCGTTTCCGATGGCTGTCAGCAAAGGAACGGTAACCCCCCAATGGGAGAACGAGGGAACGCTTAAAACATTATTCGTAATCCCCCGATTATTGTCCCTTTTACCATGCACGTACGCGCTCCCCCCTCCTCCTCTTCTGCTTCCTCTTTGCTTCTCGCCCGTGAGGCGCACCCGCGTACACATAACCCCTCCCGCCACCTTCTCCCAGTAACTAATTGCTACCGATGTACCAAAATGGGTATCATTCCTCTCTCCCTCCACCCAAGGAAAGCGAGTCGGAAAAAAAAAAAAAAAAAAAAAAAAAAAAAAAGGAATAAAATATGAGAGATGAGAAAACGGAACGGCATGCATACCTTGACAAACTGCGTCTCGTAGCTGCTTATCCTCTTCGGTGCTCCAAGGCCTTTCGGCATGGGGATCAAAAGTAGTCATCATGGTGGTGAGGATAATCTCTTGGTGCCGGTTCTCCTATGATGGGAGGGTTGATAGAGGGAATAAAAAAGAGTATGAGAGATGTTATGTTGCCCTCTTCGGGAGCTTTTCTTTCCTGTCCCGACGGCGGCGAAGCAAGCTACAGGCTATATATATATATATTTGCAGGTGGTTGGAGCTGGAGCAGGAAGATATATAGGGTAGCTGTCTATGATGGCAAGGCTAGCAGCAACAGCAGTCGAATAGAACTTGTTCCTCTCTCTATCACCACCGTGCCCGACAAAAAGGTGGAATTGTACAAGAAGTATGTCCGGACAATCGGCCAATGTTGAATGCCTATTCGTAAGCGTATCTGAGGAGTCGATGGAATATGGATGGCCGGGAAAGGGAAAGGGGACTACAGGAATCTAGAGGAGCTCGGAGATGGAAGTACGATATTTAAGTAAAAAGGTCGACAGTGATCGTACCCTGAACGGCTTTCTGGAAATGATTTTCGGGCTAAGGAGGAGGGGTGGGGGCTGGTATCTGAGGGTGTGATCGAGGGAGACCTTGGCTTGGAGGAGTATCGAGGGTCGGAGGAGAGGGGAGGTGTGTGTGCGGGATGGAAAGCGCCAAGAGATGTTGCTCCGACGACGATGACAGCGACCACACAACCCACGAATGAGCGGAGTACGGTAAGTGAGAGTTCGAAGGGTATGATAGTTTGCAGACAACGGCCAGGATGTCGATGGAGGGGGGGGGGGTCGCATGCACCACAACTAGCACTCGCGCAAGATGGGAGGGTCGCTCGCCCAAACAGGTGTATTGTATGTATTATAGCAAGCGGGGGGGGGGGGGGGTATGAAAAGGATTATGTGTATGTGTAAGGTTGGGTAGAAATTGAATGGTCAACCGGTACTCTACCATTTGGGTAATTACCGATCGGAGGCCCCTCGCATGGACCATCCCGGATGGCCCTTCCCCGAATCTCAGAACAACCGCCTCGAGGGGAGGAAGCAGCAACAAGAAACCCCTCCATCGAATTCAAGCCAGAAAAACAGTACCATTGACGAGACTGATCCCCCGAAAACCCAAACCGGTAAACAGAAGAGAATATCCTTTTCCGCCCTGGTTTGCTGTACTGTGCGAGTACCGTACCATTAGACCATCTGTTTCGGCCTTTCTTTTGAGCCCCCGTTTCGAAACCTTGATAATGGGTATGGGTATCTTTATTATTATTATTATTATTATTATTATTCTAGCCGGTTATTTGACAAGACCACACACCCCCCTCAGCCAGCCACCTGGGGCCTCGCCAAACCACCCCGCAAAAGCCACAATGGATTACTATGGAACTGTATGCCACCCAAAGTAGGCGACGACAGCCATGAACCCACCCGTACTCGTATCAGGCACTCGGCACATCTGTACCTGGACGACACAACATTTCGTGGCCCGAACAGAGAAAGCCTCCAACCAATCGCATCAAACTCCCATTCCCACTTCAACTCAACGGCAGGGTGCATCACAGTGCAAGCCTTCCTTCCTTCTTTCTTTTTTTTACCCTCCCGTTTCCACATCTAGTCTTACTCTACGAGATCCTTAGGTGTTGTCGTCCGTTAACTATGTAAGACTTCCGCAAGAAGATTAGCCCCCCCCCTCCCCCCGGCTGCAGGAACGTTGGGTTCGGATCCTTAGACCATCTTGGCATCATGAAAGCCTAGGCCGCAAAAACAAAAAAAAGCAGTTGCCATCAAACGGTACGGCACCAGAATACAGGTATCTGATAGCCCAGCCCTTGCCAAAGACCCAACTTTCCTTCTTCCCTCCAACCCACTCCCGTACAGTCAGCAACACAAAGGCGCCCGAAAGGGTGATCGCCATATCATGCAAAAAAAACAATAGCCTCCCTTCATCATCCATGTCCCATCGAATCCCCTACTCCTCCCCGACACTCCCGTACACACTATAGACCTTCAAGCTATCAAAACAAATGGGTGGGGTGATGCTTCACAAATCCGGCTACATCAATCGCCAGTCCAAACTTCCAAAAAAAAATTCGGTAGATAACGGGTGGATTCGAGAAAATTCGGAAACAATTTAAAATTAAATTAAATTAAATTAAGGGAAGAAGAAGAAGAAAAAACAACAACCTTCAGCCTCAAGCCGGACCCTTTCGTGATAACCGAGTTAAAGGGTCGTCTGGCTGGACTAGGCAATTGCCCATCACGTATTCCTCCTCCTCAGACGTCAAACAAATTCGTCAGTGGTGGCCCAGATTCTTCCCCCCCCCCCCCCGTTTCCAGCCGGAGGGAAGGGAGGGAGGGTCTGATTCGCCTATCTCACGTTACCACGCTTTGGAGTCCATTGTACAAGTACCCGCTGGCTGTGTCCAGATATCGTATCCACGGGCATGTTTCCGGGAGTCCCCGTATTACGCATAGCCCTTGATGGTGCTGGAGAAACAACGGGGAAGTCTACCTGTGGTGGGTACAGTACAGTACTGCTCCCCC
>LN891049.1:363313-414218 GCA_900010015.1 Tuber aestivum
CCCTTCTTCCTCTTTTTTACCTCTTCTCTTTTTTTACCCCCGCAACTGCTTATAGTATTCCCTCTTGGTACGATGTTGTCGTGGCCGTAGATCCGATGTTCACCACAGGTCCAATCTTGGGTCTTCATCATCATCGCCATATCCCCGGTCCCGCAGCCCCCAGTGATTGAACCTCCTCTCAGGGAGGGGAGAGGGGACAGAGACAGGGTAGAAGGGTCAGTGAACCCTGATCCCGTACCGTTCTCGAGAAAAAAAACTCGCGACGAGTGATCGGTTATGCTTGTCACACTCCCATGTGGAAGTGATGCTGAGCTGAACAAAAGGGTTTTTACGGGGTGCTCCACTAGTCTATGGACCATATGCACAGTTCTTCTGTCCGTTACGAGGGAGGACCTTGTCCCTCTCTCTCTCCTTCTTCCACGAGCTCTCCCCTGCTGTTTTGGTCTTTGTTCTGGTGATGTACAGCACAGTACACGTACAGTACAGCACATGGGTTACGGATACGGTACGTGCGCAGTGTACCTTTTCTTTTCTTTTCTTTTTCTTTTCTTTTTTCCTCTTCCTTTCCCTACCATACTCGAACAGCTCGCACGGTTCGATAGGGGATAGGACTTAGAGCGGCGTTTCGGTAGCGAGGTGGTTGCTCGCTCTGTGGCTGTCATTGTGAGTTACAGTACCGTAGACCAGACCAGATGGTGGAGGGATCAGTCCGTGGGTAGCGGACCTTTCAATCCGGGCCAAGCAATGCTTAATTCTGTCGATCCGTAATTGTCGGCTAGTCCAGACGGGAAAATGACGAAAAGCAATGTCGATCAAGGGTTTGTCATGTACGAGTACAAATAGTAGGCGACATTTTTTTTTCCTTTTTCGTCACTCTTCTATGGCTGTAATTAATTTAGTTGCCTTTAGCTTACTAGAATTATTATTATTATTATACTACTGGTAGCACTCCAATTGGGGCTGGATCGATGCTGGAGCAAGATTTCATCCGTCCCCATCTTGCATGCGTTCCCCCGGAACAATCTTTTTTCAAGACTCGGACGCGGATTGCGTGTCACTTTTCTTTTTCCCACTTTATTTCGTTTTTTTTTTGAGGGGGGGGAGGCTTTTTCTTTTCCTTTTTTATATATATCGGAAAAAGCATTTGCGCTGCCGTGATCGTTATGTACTCGTACAGTATTCTACAGTACGGTATTGTACGAACGGCCTGCGGTGGAGCCATCTGTTTGTTCGTTCAACTCAAGACTTCACAAGGGGGGAGGGGAGGGGAGGGGACAGACAGGACAGCCAACCAGCCAGCGTTCATCGGATACAGGTACGGGGTTCGTATCCCCCACTATAATCATCCCGAAGGAAAAAAAAAAAAAAACTCGAGGTCGACTTCCGTACTGCAACTCGAAGGGTGACTTGAACGGTGGAAGGAAGTCTATCCATTGATTTCTAATGCAGTACAATCTCCATCGGGAACGACGGGTACTAACACGGAGAGTGGATCATCCGTATTCGGAGGGATATTTTTTTTTTAAACCCATCTCCTGGCTCTAAAGGTGAAAAAAGGTTGCAGGGTCTTGCGCTCGTATAGTAATATGTTTTATTCTATTTTATTTTATTTTATTTGTTAGGAAAATACCCATTTATTTGGTCGTGGGTGAGTGAGGATGTGCGGTGCTGTACTGTACGTCCGACCAACATAGGAATCTCCAAGAGATAACCTTTTTCGACGCCAGTTTTGGGGGGCCCGAAGAGTCTCCAAGGAGGGTCTACCCGACCTCCAAGTGCCGTGTAACAGGGCTCGTGTGGTCCGGTCGCCCACGCGTCATTGAGCCAAATCACGCTTCTCACTCCCCACCCCCCTATTTCCCTTTTTTTTTTAAATAAAAATAAAACAAAACAAATGGAGTGGTGGATGGGTGATGTGGGCTGGGGGGGAAGGGGGGATTCGTGAGACCTCCGGTGGATCGGATGTGGTTCTTGCAGTCCACTTTGGGGAATCGTGGAGTTGCCTTTTTGGCAGCTGGTTGCGTTCGTGGTTGATTATGTGAATCCTGACGCATGTTGCAACCTTTTCGGTGTTTGTGGGGTCGCAGATAATCATGGCACTGTGCAGTACCCCGTGGGCTATCACTTGTTGGAGGGGGTGAGTTAGGGCGGGTCAGGAGAGATGACTTTTACAGAGTTCACAGGTCTATCATGGGAAGGGGGGAAAGGAGGGACGACGGCAGGGGAAGACTTATCCGAGCTTCATGGTCGAGAGAGGGGTGCGATATCGGGAGGTGTGTAGGGAGGGGGATACCGGTAGCTGGTGGATCCCACCCAGCCTGTCCTCGGATCATTTCCGCCATGCCCTCCATGATTTTCCCAATACCAAGGAAGCGCCGCTTGGAGACCGACGAAACGGGTTGTCGTGCAATGCGGACCTCGCGTCTTGTCCGCATTTCACATTTCGCTTTTGCTCACAAGTGTCCGGGTCGCTCGCTAGCAAGCCAGCTTAGGCCAACGGGTAATCCTATGAAGACCTGACATCCCTTTCTCCCGTTGTCGCACCGTTTCTCCTGTTCCTCATGCTTTTTCTGCCGCCCCTCCCCTCCCCATTTCCCAAATGGCATTACCCCACCTCCACATATCTTTTGTGGGCACAACCGCTTCAAGATACAATTTTTGTTTGGCACATCCGGGCCCGAAGGGGTGGTTATGGTCTGCCGCATGTCTGACGAGGTACAGTGACAGCGCGCGGCTCTTGAAGGATACTGTTTCGGGTTGGGTCAAAGCGAAGTACAATACGTTATGTACCCTATCTCAGTAAATCTTAGGTAGCGGACAGCATGGATCATGGTAAGGGCGCATCCAAGTGTACCAGTACAAGGCATCCTATCTCCGGTACAGTACAGCACACATGGTGTCTTATCCCAATGCATGAGGTTCACCTCGTTTCTGCTCGCCCTTCTCACCTTTTTTTTTTCTGCGAAAAGGTTACGGGGACTGAAGGTGAAGCATCCATCGTGCAGTACCATACTCGAGTATGGTGTGTCGATTTATTCTCCACCCGGCTTACCACTGTTCTGGCATGGCCTCTTTTCGGCCTGTATTTTTTGTGCGTCTCACACACGTATGTGGGGTGGACTGGTATGAGCGCTCGAGTACAGACGGTACTGGTACTGCACTATACGCGGACCGGACACTGTTGGAAGGTGGTGGGCAGCTTTTGGGTGGTTGTCCAGCCTGTGTCCTGCGGGGCTGCCTGTGTTTTGTCTTGTGCGGCTGGTTTCTGCATCCTTCTGCATGGTCTCGGTTGCACGTGCACGCAAAACTATGGTATGCACCGGTACTGTACTCTTGGACCAACTCGTGTATTGTGTTCGAGTACAGTACCGGTACTCGTACAAGTACTGTGCCCCGTAGGAACCGCTGAACGAACTTGTACAGGTACGAGTACAGTGCTGTACAAGGATGGTCGGAGAGCCAACCATTAAATTGTTGGATTAAAAATCTCAAAGAGGTAACTACTGCAATGGGATTAGCAAACCGATACCTCTTGATAGGGCTCTAAAGAGGCGCCAGAATTATCGGATGAAACACAAAAAGAAAAGAGACGAAGGGTACGAGTACCGGTATTGTAAAAAGAAAGCAAAAGGAAGCGAAGATAGGTAAAGGATGGTAGGTGGTGGAGAAGGTGCAGTACTCGAGTACTAAGTCGATGGACCTGTGTCTGTCCGTCTGGCCCAGATCCCTTCCCCCCGACGCATAGAGCCCTACCTATTCGGCATGTTCTCTCGAGTTCGCGGAAGGATCTCATCTACCTGCGAAGCATCGAATCGAATGCACGATCGTAGAGTATCTTGACCACTATCGTTGCCATCACCACCACCACGACCCCACCACCACGCCATGCATTCTGGGCTGTTAATCCGCTGTCGATATGTGGGATTTTCCGGCCCGGAAATAGATCCAGTTTCCGTGAAACGATTGTCGTGGTGACATTTTCATTGCCCCCCCCTTCAATTCTGCATTTTGCATCTTGACCAACAAAGTAAGTTATGGTGAGTTACCTTTTGCGTCACAACGTGATTTTTTTCTTTTTTTCTTTACTCGTTTTGTTTTGTGTTCGGATTGTCGCAAACCCGAGTAAGGGAAGGTCGTTCCTGCCAGCCCTTTCTGGTATCATGGTCGGGTTCTGCTTCCCCCACTATGATTTCCCTATTATCCGTTTATCTCGTGAAGAGCTTTTTTTTTTTTCGCGGGGGAGGACGAGAAGGGACGGGGTTCGGGGGGCTCCGGTTCTTCCTCTCTTCGGCCTTAGTTGGGTTAGTCGTTCCCACTAAATTTCGCAGCTGAGAGAATTCACATTGTCGATTCCCTTCCTGTAACGCGGGGTTCAAAATGTTAGAAAGCCTGTGTATTCTGTGTACTGCCATCGTCGTCTATTCGTAAGCTGTATACTTACAAAGAAGCCTACAGGTAGTGCCCGTTCCGCGAGTTAAGTCTATCGGAGATAAGGGGCGCAACGGCGCTGATCGAAGGTAGGCTTATCACTACAAAGAAATTTGCATGATTGCAAGTTGCAAAAACTCTATTAAATTACTATGCCGCCTTAGTGGATATTTATCACGGGAGCCATCGAGGTCAAGGGGGCATATCGGTATTCAATCCCGGGGTTGCGAACCGGAGCTGGGGGTGGGCACGATGATCGATTCCGTTGGAGGGAGGGAGAGTTGTGAAAATAACGAGTGTTTTGACGATCGCTATGGGGCCAGTAAACTTTAATAATTATGGTCTTAATCCTTAGTTTAAAAAGGGGGTTCCCTGAACTTGGTTCCTGAACCTTTCTCTACCCAGAACCCGTCGAGCTTTCTTGTCAATAAACGAAAAAGCAAATCAAGGCACACAAACCCTAACCTTTATCGATAAACCTAAAGCGTAACCACCGGTCTGCGAGCACATCTCTCTCGACGGGAAAAGCGCTTTCGCACTGTGAGCCATTTCACCATCATTACCGAGCCCCATTTTTTACCCTTTGAGCCATCTTGATCCTGACTTGAGCGGTCCAGGTAGAATAATAATAAAAAGATATGTCTCCAAGAGTTTGGCTCATCACGGGGTGCTCCTCCGGTTTCGGCGGCTTGCTCGCCAGGGCTGCCCTGAAGAACGGTGATAAGGTGGTTGCGACGGCCCGTGACCCAAAGAGGATCGATGACCTCAAGGCGTTGGGAGCCGCAACCCTAGCTCTTGATGTCTGCGATGCGGAGGAGAATGTCCAAAAGGCCGTTGCTGATGCAAACGCTGTGTACGGACGGATTGACATTCTGGTGAACAACGCCGCCTACATATTGGAGGGAACGGTAGAGGAATCCAGGTATGCTACACTCAAACGCACGCCTCGTGTTTTATTTCCTTTTTTAGGCCTCTGTCCATGCCAAGAATGAAGATCAGAGTGATTAATGTATGGTTCAACTCGCAGCGCATCAGAAGTATTCAAAATCTTCAACACCAATGTCTTCGGGTCCTTGGCCGTGGCCCGCGCGGTTCTGCCCTACATGCGCGCGAGAAAGAGTGGCACAATCGCAAACATGGGATCCATCGGCGGCGTTAGGGGGACCCAGGGAGCAGGTCTCTACTGCTCGACCAAGTTTGCCATTGCAGGTATCACCGAGTCCCTTAAGGCTGAGGTCGCACATTTAGGCATCGACGCCGTCTGCATCGAGCCCGGCTACTTCCGCACAAATTTCCTTGCCCCGGGGCACAGGACCCCGACTGCAGCGAGGATTGCTGATTACGACCCTGTTATGGAGCCCATCAGGAACGTCTTCGACACGTATGACAGAGCTCAACCGGGTGATCCGGAGAAGGGTGCCCAGCTGATTGTTGAGATCCTGACAAAGTCTGGGAGAGTCTCCGGGAAGGAGGTTCCTGTTCGTGTGCCAATTGGCTCGGACGCTATCGCTTTCATTAGCGCTAGGGCTGAGGAGACTCTACAGACCATGAAGGGATGGAAGGATCTCTCTTCCTCCACTGACCATGACGATGTCAAGAAGTAGTTGTTTGAGCTGGGCCTTCTCGATAGGGTAGTTTGTTGTCGGGATATCGATTGAATATTAGAAAATCATTCATTATTGAGAAAAAGCAATGTCTACTTTGTGAAAATCACTGCCAAATTGTCTTGTGGTGCACGCCATCCCGTGATGCTTGCATATTTGTGCTACGAGTATAGGTTGGGACTAGCCCGTAGTTCGTTGCGCACGGTCTTCTCGATAGGCCATTCGTTTTGTTTTTTGGTCTCGGACTTGATATGGTGTTCCTGTCGACTTTCGGGTCCGAAGAGTATGCAAGGTGTTCCAACGCCGAAAAGATAAAAATGCCCCTAACCTTAACTAGGACACCCTCAGCAGCTAAGCCTCATAGCACCCTCTGCCGGCCTCCGTAAGGTTAGGGGCACCCCCACGCAGTCGACGACCTGTCTAACCCTATGCTGAAGCTATCTCCCAATCAATCGAAGGCTAACTAACAAGCATATCTCCAGGGAGCCGGATATCCGTATCATGCCACCCAGCATACCGGTAACCAACAACTGAATTTCCAGCTGACAATCAGCACCCTCCTGATCGATCTTAGCTACGGCGGTTCTGATTGGCATTCGCTAGTGTGGCCGAGAGGAAGTGAAAGGGTCGAGTAAATTGGAAAATAATAATAAGAATCTCCACAAAGTTAACGCATAAACTATCATACCTGTTGTACATTCTCCCCCACTCCACCTCCCCTCGCCCATCCCCTAAGCCTTCTCCATCGTAATGTACCGGGGATTTGCAGGAAGGAAGGAGAGAAAAAAAGACCCAGCTACCCAACGCCCTGCCCCCCTCGCACTTCATCTCTCATCCCAACACAACCCTTTCACCACACCAAGCAAACCCAGTCTACGGTACTCCACATTCTTAAGTGCCGGTATGACACCTTCCGGACGTCCACATATACATACATGCATACATGCGTACAGATATTTAGACAGATAGAAAGGGACATAGTACTCAAAAGGGTTAAAAACAAGTTATGATGGACAACTACCACCCAGACAGACAGACTAACAGACGGACGGACGGAAGGGAAAAAAAAAGAAAAGAAAAACAAAAAAGGGCCAAACCAGATCTACCAACAGGATTAACCCTGGTCAGATCAATGCGGGATCGACTTCACGGTGTCACCCTAAAAGCACGTACAGCACTGTTAACTGTAGTGTAATAACGTCCCGTCCACCGTCGAAAAGAGGAAGTTTATACGGCCGATCTGATCCGTGGGGGTATTTACTCCTTTATTTACTTTTTTGTGCTTGGGACTGCCGTAATTGGTTGGTTGGTTGGTTGGTTTGGATTTCTGTGTGTGTATGTGGTGTAGGTAGATACTGTAAAGGGCCCTGCATACCGCTATGGCGGAGTTGGCGGTCCGGGGGGTTGGGATCGGAGTACCTACCTGTGCAGGCAGTACGAGTACGGTACTGTACTACTAGTACTGCACTGTAAGGTTATTACCCGTAGGGGAATAAAATATGGGGGGTGTGTGACTTTCCTAACTTATTTGGGTAGGGGTGCGGTATAGTATGGTATGGTATGGTATGGTATGGTACCTTGCTTATGGGGTTCCTTTTACTAACTATAGTTGTACGAGTAATGTACTCGAGTACTGTAGGAAGGCTTTTGATTGACAGATAGACAGACGGCTTGCCCAAGGATGCGCACTGTCAAGGGGGGGGGAAGGTGGTGATGCGGGGGTTCTTCTCTCCCACTTGACTAGCAATGACAGTCTACTACTATTACTATTACTATCACTACTACTACTATACCAGCCTTGAAGCAGGGATCGAGTTGTTTATTTTGTTTTCCCGCTAATCCTCACATTTGGTTTGTCCCTCAATTGTTTCACCATCTTCAGGACCGAATCTCCTGAACGCGGTTATCATAGTTACTTGTATCGTACATGATAGGATCTGACTATCGTACAACCGCAGAGTGGGTATCTTTCCCGCAAATGGCCAACCAGCTGGGGGGAAAGTTCCTGACTGACTAAACAGCTTACTCACCCCGGCATCGCACGGTGCGGGGGATGGGACCAACGAAGAAGAAGAAGAAAAAAAAAGGAGGAGAAAAACAAAAAAACTACATACAGAAACTCAGGGTCCGATCCCCACCAACCAACCAGCCGCTCCGGAGTGGGTAAGGGCCTCATCTGTTTCCATCTATTATAGCAATAATGTGTCCAAATTCACAGGCTAAACTGAAGGTTCAAAGGGAACCCGGGTTAGTTGGGACGAATTCGGGGCGAGTGATGGGGTTGTGATGCTTCGAGGGGGGGAGGATGTGTTCGAGTTACGATATGTTGTACCCTCTCCTGCAAGGCTCGCTCGCGGCTGCCCGGCGAGGCAAATCACAGTAAGACTGAATCACGGAGCTAGCTAGCTCGGATGTCGCTGAAGACAGAGTGGAATGAAGGAAAGAGAACCCCTTTTTTCCTTTCTTTATTTTTACAATACAATAATTGCTAAAAGGGTTTTATCGAACGTGGGAAGGAATGCGTGCGGTACTGTACGAGTACAGTACAGTACAATCCTTTGTGCGCTCCATCACATCAAATTACTAACGTGCGACGTCGGGTGCATTGATCCCCTTGGGAAAAACTTGGGGGCTGAAATACCAAAATAGGGGACTTGGCGGGAAGAAAGCATTGCTGAGTCACTGTCGCATTGATGATAGAGCTTACAGTACTTGTATGATACTTTTGTATGTGTTCCCGGTAGGATTGTGGCTCTGGCTCCCTCTCGTCGAAGCCACCCCTTCAATCTGCCGAATACCGGTACCGTTACCCCTTTAAGCGTGCTAAGCGGGCACCGAGTAACCATCACTTGCCCCCTCACCTTCCGCCCCCCCCCGTTCTCTCCAGAACCCTGAGTAACCGCCAACAGCGGTAGTGCCCAGCGAACATCACAGCACAGATCGTCGTGGAATAAATACCAGAGCCCCATCCCCCAAACCGCGCTAGATTCAATGATGGAGTTTCACAATTCGTGGAGTATTGTGGGGATGGCTTAAATAGGCTGGGTTTTGTCGTTGGGGCTGAGGGAAATGTATATAGTCGTAGTATTTATCGAATAGGGAATATCATAATATTTCCGTTTTCCCGTCGTATCGGGAGTAGAGTTTTTCACAGAATCTCACTCTCTCGGCCTACGGAACATCTAGTTCTAATTCACACCAGGAGAAACTGGAACAGGAAGAGGTATATAGAAACAAATCGATCGGACAAATCGATTGAACGAAATCCTTCCCTACTCCCCCCCCACCCTCTATCTATACATATCCCAAATGCGTCTCTCTAGCCTTTTTCTCCTGCTCCCTGCGTTCGCTCTCGGGGGCTGTGAGCGCATCACCCTCGACGGCGAAGACCACGACGACACCGATCAGGGAGCTATCCGCTGGCATCGGTGTCCGGAACCATCTTCCCCCGACGCACTCGTCATCCCAGCCGTTGTGTCCTCCGAGAGGGAGCGGAACCCTGACGGAACGAAGCTTGCTCTGTTCCAGTGCTGGGAATTCAAATATGCGGTCCCGTCCGTACCCGGTTTGGAGACGGCCAGTCTGATCCCATGGGGTAACTTTGCCGAAAGCTTTCAGTTCGATATCAAGGGTGCATATCACCAGCCACCGCACTCACCACCAGCTGTCTCATTGATTGTTTTCACTTCTGGTGAAGGTGTTATCTCCCCCCCCTCCCCATCTGCTTTCATCTTCTTATCTCCTTAGGCTATTGTGCTTGCGCGCTTGGTTTCCGCAAGTATGTACTGATGCTAATTTCCTCAAAGGCACCATGACCATTCCAGGCACTGGACAAAAGTGGCGGGGAAGGGGTGGGGATATCCTCATCGCCGCGGATACGGACGGGTCTCATGAGATGGATTGGAAGGCGGGAACTAGGGTTGTTGATTTCTCCTTCTCGGACCTGGAAGCTATCCCTGCGCATGAGGTTGTTCCGGCTCGGGGGGCTTGAGCTGCATAATGATATTTCACTGTTATGCTTATGTGTGCGTGTGTGCGTGCGTGTATATCACTGGTGCATTACAACCTGGGCTTCTGCCCTTTCTAGACTCCTACCGTGTTGGCGTAGGCACCCTGTACTCGTATAATACAACACATGCTAGGCTCGGGGGTCCCAACAGTCGAGAGTGAAAAAATAGAAAATCAATTTCACTGGTTTTCGGGGTAATGGGAGAAACATGTGTTTCTGCCAGCGCGTGATATCTCTTTTTAAATCCGGGAAGAGAGGATATAAGTTTAGTATGATCGCCGGTTTATAGCAGCCATGGCTGATTGTATTGATTTGTCACCACCGCTACTTCGCGGGCCGTACGGCGGAAACCGGGGGCTGAGATGAATCTAGCGTCTCGTCAGGGTCTCTCGCCACTTAATCTCTAGTGCCCGTATGTGTCATTCCCTTTCTGAGAGACAACGTGCGCCCCGCGGGTGAGATCGTGTCCGGGCCCGGGGGTGTTCCGCCTGGGGTACAGTACTCTAACTGTCTCACCACCCCTTCGACTGTGGGTAATATCGCGTAACTTGAAGTCGCCGGTGCTTTTGAGCCCTGCGGGATATCATTCGGGGATAATCGATGTTAGCCCCATACCGGGATGTTCAAAAACGCGATTCTCGCGTGATATTGTCTCCTGAGCTTATTTTTTCTCCTCTCCTCCTGGCCAGCCAAGCCGCATGGTACGGTTTGTAGCAACCCAAATAGGAAAAATTCTGGATTGCCTCCGAAGCCGAAACGTGCCTTCCCCAGGCAGGGGCTCGAGATGAGTTTGTCTCTGCCGCTCTTTGGGGAAGATTGGAGGGTTCGTGTCTCAGATCGCCGTATTGGTTACCTGGCGCTGCAATGTATTGGTACTGTACAATACTCGGGCACATCTACATCTGGTAGAGAGACCATAGGCTAGCAAAGCGCGGGAGAGACTTATTAGTTAGAATGGGTAGACTGGTAGGATGGGCGATGTGCCATATCAGTACAGTAATGTACAAGCACTCGTATGAGTATGTGCTCAGGTATAGTACAAGGGACACAAAAAAGTGGCACGGATCAAGGGTGTTGGAGTTGACTTTGGTTAAGGTCGGTAGAATGCCCCAACCGGCCCCCCTAGAAATGTAAATCGTCAATTGCTCAACAGGGGTTTGGAACTATATTTTGTTAGATATATTGGACTAGAGGCTAGGTACCTAGTAGGCTGTATTTCTTTGTATTGACCTGGGAAATTGAGATCCCGTTAAAGCTACGTTTCTTAGAGATACTATCTCAGCTAGGCTATTATTCATCGTAGCATCATTTTATCCCTGGCCCTTGCCCAATACTGTACTGCACTCGTATAGCATTGTACAGTACAGAGTATTACCAAATAGGAAAGACCACAGTACTCCCTGTAAATGAATGGCGAAGGAAACCCTTGAGGGGGTTTCTGCCCACGGACCGCCGGAAGGTCCCTAAGTATCGGCATTACTAATAGTAGAGAAATGTCCCACTGGATCCATCTCCCACCGGCTTAACATTATAGCCGAGGTAGCAATACGCTGTATGATTATTTATCGGATCCATTTATTAAGGTACCAGGTGCTCGGGATTCCATCCGTCTGCCAGACAACTCTCTAAATCAAGCCCTCACCTCACGCTACCACTATTGCTAGAGGCGATATCTATGCTAACACTTGCTCCCTGGAGACTCCCTATCTGGCTGTTCGAGCAGCCTACCGTAGCTGGGTAGCCATTTAGCATCGCCTCATGTGCCGAAGGCCCCACACCATAGCATTTCTAGCTGCCGGTGTCCAATCAAGTGTGGATGGACTTTGAGAGACTTTTGGGGGCATTGAGGATATTGTCATTCCATTCCGAGGACTGCATCTTGGACTTGTCACTTTCGAAGGACCTCCTTCCTTGCACGCTGCGCGCTCCAACAAATAGTGCATGCCTAATGGGTCATAGATTTCGACTACTCGAGCGCGAGTGCCGGGAATCGAGGATAAGTGAGGCGAAGAGGTGCCCAATTGGCTCTTAGGCCAATTCGGCTTCTCGGAGAGCGGTATATCGTGGGGCGACCGTGGCAGGTGGAGCATACGTAGCCTTGAAGCATTTCTAAAAAGCACAGCTATTGGATACCACCCAAATCCAAGAAAAAGGGGGCAAATTTTGGTGATATGCAATAGCAGTCCTCTTTAAAAACTCTTCGACGCTGCAAGTAGAATGTTCGCCTGACCTCTTTTTTCCAGCCTCAAAAGAAGAGCCACTATCGGGCCTTCGTCCGGCTGCACCCACCAAATTTTGGCCAGTGAAAACTGAAATCGCCTCACTTTTTTCTCGCACCCTTAAGTACCTCATCTTTATAACCCCTCCGTCGGGTCATTCGGGATACCTATGTGAGCAACTCCTCTACGAGTAGACCACAGCAACACGTGTACTACGCTGCTTTATCCTAACTCGCTGCACAATAAACAATTTATTCCTTTTTGATTACTTTTTCTCTCTCCTCCTCGGGGGGGGATTGATACGTTGCCATGCTAGCCGGCCTTCCGGGGAATTTTGTGTAGGTATGAGCGGGGAAGGAAGAAGAAGTAAAAAGCGATAGGGAATTCAACCTCGTAGGATGGATGCGCTTAACAAGGAAGATAAAATGATATTCGTTTTTTTCCCTTTTATGAGCGAAATGGGACCAACCCCCGATCAACACTTATAGTTTTGATCTTCTCCAGTACCGTACTCTAGTACCTGCAATTTTTGGGGCGATATTCGCTAGATAAATTACTATATTCGACGCACTTTAATTGGTTCTCCCCCCTTCCCCGGACAGTGTTTCAGAATTTTGCCAATCGGCTAGCGCCTTTCCGGTAGCCTATGGAATTCCGTGGCTAGTATACCTACAACGGCCAGTATCTAGCCCACGATTTCTCTCACGCAATAAACCACCAAAAAAAAGGGCATTGAGTAAATTTGCCGAGCGCCCCCCCCTCCTCTCCTCCTGCCTCCCTCCTTCCCTCCCCCTCTCGGCTCCCGGAGTTTTGCTTTTGCCGACGAAACAAGTTCCCTTAAAAATCCTCGGCTAATTAGCAGAATACAGTAAGCACGTAAAGCTAGTTACGGCGGAGGGCATGCGGGATCGGCATACCGTTGCACTTGGGGCCTTTTGAGAGGATCGCACTCAGCGTTTGATTTTGCACTTTGTGTTCACTGAATTGGCAAATGCGCCAAGGCCGAGTGATCTGCTATGGCCAGCCCTAATTTAGGGCTCTGGTACCGAATGTATCAACTGCCCGGTTCCTTTATTCAATTTTAGAATGGAAAACTTCCAAGGGTTATTTACCGGTATTGGTAAGGTACTTGTACTTTTTTCGCGCCTTTGCCGGGCTGAGGGATCTGCGTGGCTTGCTGCCTTGTATTCCGGGGGTTTTTACTCGAGTATTTTTCCTGGCAAGCATGGGGTCCGTGCCGTTCCCGGGGATTGGCTCGCAAATGCCGTTTTTTGGCCTTTTGCATTCCCCCGTGGTCTATGTCGCTGTGCAGATTGCGGAAGCTACTACTTGTACAGTAACGAGGGATGAACTCCTCTTTTCTCTCTCTGCCCTGCTGTGCTACAAAAGCAGGGTGCAAGCTCAGGGATTTTTTTTTATCTTTTATTGGTTTACTTCCCGATCCACACGTTTCCATTTTTATTTTTTGTCTCGCCTTATTTTTTTTTGCTTCGAGCCCGTTTTTGCGCGCTTTGCTTTCCCGGGTTTCTGCTCTGGGCGACAGCTGGGCGGTAGATAAGATAAGGCAGCGAGCGAGCGATCTTGGAATTCATCCCTGGCCGCCCCTGCACTCCCTAATTGGCCAATAAAACAAAGTTTTTTTTTTCGAAATTTTCAATATGCTTTTCTGGGGGAGAGGCCGTGAGCGAAGTTCACTTTTGCGGTTGGGAATTCTTTTATCGGAGGAGTGAGGGGCAGGGAGCAAGGATTGGTGATGGAGAAACAGGGGCTTCACCGGTAGCATATACATTAACTTAGACATCTTCTCAACTTTTACCATGCGCATAATCAGATGCAACAGTTCATCGAGGCTTTTTTTGTTTTTTGTTTTTTTTTCCTCCCTACCAGACTTTTTTGTTTTTGTTTTTTTCTCCTTTGATCCTATGCTCCGGCCCTCTTCTCGCTTGGCTGGTTGGATGGCTGGATATGCCCCCACCTGTACTACTATGTGCAGAAGTCCTTTTCCAGAAGTTACGGAGCTCTGCCGTTGGCTGGGGAGGGAAGGTGCATAAGGGTTTTCGGGGTTTGGGTCCTTTTTCTCTCGCGGAGGGGGGGAATAAACATAACACGAGGTTGCCGATATACATTGATGGGTGAGAGAGTCACATCAGGAAAGGAAGGGTGTTTCGAAGGACGGATATACGAAAGCCTCGACTAAAGCAGACATTTGGATATCCCTTTATTGTGACAGGAGAATCTACAGCTAGGATCTTGCGCCTTTTACTACTGCTCGGGGGAAACCCCGAGATGCTTGTCAGCCCTCTGAGCGCTCTCTGGATTAGCGTGAACTTTACTTTAATTGGACCCTTACACCAAGTACTGTGATATGATGTATCAGGGTAGCATATACATGACCTTGTGAGTCTCTCTTCGTTTACTTGTGAAGTGACTAGTACGAGTACATATCATGCGGGAGAGGTTGACCCTCCCTCCCTCCCTTGTCATGGTAACTCGGTTTTTATTGGGTTCCGCGGGCAATGTATAGTAAGTAAGCGCGAGTATCCCTAGCGCCCGGTATTGAGCCAACAGCCGGCAGCTAGAAAGACAGTAGGGAATTTGACAGCTTCCCGAAGTGTAGTGTGTCCTGATCTGAATCAACACTATTCCCAGGCTTCGCATCTCAAGTTCAAGTACTAGTACTAGCCCTGATTATGTATGGAAAAGAGGAGGGTTGTGGGCTTTGCATCAATGTGTGCCACGCACCAATGCAGGGTGATCGGCGCCCGGCAAACCCTTTTTTGTAAAGAATGGGTAACTTTAATCGCCGGCAGTTGAAGTGCAGGAAAAGGTAACGGGGTTTCCTGGAGAATCGTACGGTATTCCTCTCGGTTCCATGTAACTTTTTTTAGCCAATACTCTCTTGGCTACATCCGTATGATGACGGGGTGGTGGAGCAGGGCTAAGGTACTCGAGGCTGTTTTTTATGCAGTTCTGTAGATCTGTGCTGATGGCTTATGGGTATGATACTGTATAGTGCTCCTTGTTCCAGGCGAGAAATGCTCAAAAACGGGAATTAAAGAAGTATGATATATTGGTATACCCACCCACTTTTTTTGGGTACCTCTAACCTGGGATAGGTATCCATTTTCAAGTGGTGCTTTTTCACATAGATGCTCGAGTCGGCTATTACTGGTTGCTTGGTTTTTTGCGCCACCAGGTTTTTGAGCGGGATGGGGCCTTTTGCCATGAGGGCAAGCCAGAGATCTGGTAGAATGCCATGTCAAATTCGATCCCATGCAGACACCATGTGACGTGCCTATTCCCTCTTAGCTCCATGTTTCCTAAACACCCTTCACCACTCATACTAGCTCCTTCATTCGCCCCTTTAATTCGCCCGTGGGGCGTGTTGATATTTTGATCCGGGGAATTATTCCTGGGGATCAGCACTTGCGCACTTTTTCCCCGGAGCCTTCCCTGGACAGAGGCGATGTTGGCCTCAAAGCCCAGTTGCGTCGCGGTCCTCCGTTGTATGAGGCTCGCTAGCCAGGTATCCTAACATACTTTTTTTTTCCTTTTTCCTTCATCCTGTTAGGGATGATATGTTAGGGATGATAGATAGTTCGTCCGGTTTTGCTACACCTCCTGCGTGCGACGACTCTCGAGCACCGGTACTTGAATAATAAGTCTGGCACGGCAGAGAGTTTTCTGTATTTCTAACACTGCCGAGACGTCTCAGACGCTATCCAGTACACGAGTACTGTAAATGTGCAAAGTAGAGATGAGATGGCGAGTGTCGGTTGGGCAGGTACGGTAAGTGCATTATTGATGTATGCATGTGCATGGATGGGGAGTAACTTTCAGGCCTTTCGATCTACTTCATGTTCACTACCGCACCAGTATTCGCGTCACGCGTGATAACCCCCCCTTCATAACAACGATTTCCGGCGAGTGTATCCTATCTTTCGAGAAGGGAAAAAAACGGGTTTGAGCATCGGAACTTCTGGAACGCACCAGGTTGGCGTATTGGGTCATTTTGGTCCATTTGGGCCCATCTGGTTCTATTATGCTGAAGTAATCAGGGACTGGTGGGCTGAAGCCCGCTATGTTCGCGAGATTGACCAACTGCGGGAATAAAATATGTTCCGATCCGGAATGTCTGCGGGTTATATGAATGGAGGGGGAATTCCGCTAGCCCACCACCGGAGTAGGCGGGTACGAGAGTTCCCTGATTGCACATGATAATGGTTTGTCTCTTGACATAGAAGGTTATGTCTTCCTACTCTCCGTTGTGCCTCTAAACACAAAGGCGGGCTGCTCACCCCCTGGCGACAGGCTTCCGGTAATGCGAGTCGTGAGTTTGTATAGGTGTTTAGAGGCACACACGTGTTCTTCACCACATCGCGAACCCCCGATCCCAGAGACCTATCGCCTGGGGAGAGTATTATTGACAGCAGTGTGCCGGGTCCAACTATAAGATTCGCACTCACACTACCACAGAAGAGGGAGGCAGCCTTTTATCGTGGTGCCGTTTTCCCGGGCTTTTCTATGGATTGCGCGAGAAATGCGGGCAGCTCGTTATTCCGGGACGGAGTGGTAACTCAAGAGATGTTGTTAGTCGTGGCAACTATCAACTTGGTCTATGATGATATGGCTTTGAAGTGATGTATTTACTACAAGCGCGCGTTGCTTGTTGGTTGGCTATTCCGGGTTTTCTGCTGTGACCGATAGTTGCACTTGTTAAGTTGGGGCAATAGCCTCAACCACAATGGGAATGTCTCAGCTGTGTAGCCACTCTCGCGTTCCACCAGTCCTTGTATCATTATCCCAACCAACGCAAGCGCAGTTGGAATCTTGGCCACCTCCGTAATATCACAATCGTTATGCCCGTACCGGTAATATCATATCGGCTTTCTGCGAAGTCGGGTCTCACACTCAAGCGGTGGGGTGTGGTAAACATGATACCGAAAGTGACCCTCCCACCCTGTTCGCAAGAGTTCGATCATTGGCGCTGTACGTGAGCCGAAGAAAGCCCTGGGAAATACCGTCCCAGAGAGATAAACCCCGAAGCAAAAGAAAAAAAAAGAGAAGCGATCTCCAAGAATCGAGTGCGTGGAGATTCCACCCCCGATAGGCTTTTTTCTCTTCTTCCGACAGGTGGATGGACTGCGGTACAGATAAGGCCTGATAACCTCATGTCCAGGAAAAGTCACATTTACGTACGTTTGGTTACTGATAGCCCCATATCATATTCCGGTTATCATATCCGGCCCGATTCAGCTTCCGTGGCTCGGGCCGTTGGCCGCCCAATCTCAGATCTAGGCTTTTCAAGAGGCTTGCGGTATGTGGAGCGTAGCTTAACCGCGAGGCTAGGCCTAACAACGCCGCGGGGTTCCCCGAACCTTGGTGGATTATCGGGGGAATCGTTGGTCGGACACCCTATTTAGAAAAGCTAAAACTGACCACTACAAATCGTCACAACTTGTCACTCGGTAATATGGGGCCGGGAGAACTCTAAGAGGATGCGGAGAGGACAAACTTGGGAGCTGGAGGTGAACTGAAAATGGTGGATCGTATTGGGGCTCTGTGAGGGGGGGGATATGGGTGAGCCGGAACCGGTGGGAAGGGAAATGTATATTATTTTTGCTTTTAGCGCGAGCTCACATAATTGACTCTGCATTCACACCAGGCCTTAGAAGTTCAAAAATTGTAGACCTTGGGGTAAATACAAAGGGAAAATCCATCGCCTATTGGATATGTAAGCCCCAACACGTGCTGAGAGATAGGATTGTGAAAGTTTCTTTGCTTACACAATTTACTGTGAGTGATAGATTATGATTCCACCGTAAAGGAGGGTGCTTAACTGCTCATTGTTCAGATGTGTCGCATTCTCATCAAGGAAATATAATTCTAAGTTTGCTCCGCAACAGGTCTCACTAGCTATGTATCCTTGTGTCCCTAAGGTGACACTAGCAGACAGGTTTTGTCGGGGTTGGCCAAAGACAAAACACCTTTTCACGTTCTCCGGGTCTCGATCCCGCCCGCTAACCATTTCGACAGCTTCGGTTACATGATCGCTGAAATTAGGCACCCGGCGGAAGCTGCAACCGCATACCTGGTTTTCGTAGTGCATTCCTTTCCACGGATATAGGAGGAGAAAGAAACCCGGTGATCAGTAAACTAGCGGTTTTGGAACTAGAGGGCGCATCACAGACGCCCTGAAGTATCACGAAACAGGGTCTAGAATGCATGTTAGAGATTTGTCGGCTCTATTTATCGCTTCTCGAGCCAACCAGCAGTCTAGCGGTCCTGGGGTTGTCGTAGAAGGCATTCTCCGGAAATCAGTTAGACAGACAGGTTATAGTAAAGATCATCACTGTGTGGGTGCACTTGATGGGTTGGATCCCATGGAGCGGGGCAGTTGCTGTTCCACACTTGCTGGTAGACTGTCGCATGATTTCTCTTTAAGAGGGAGCTCGATCGCCCCTCTTTTTCATCCTGATTCCTTCATACCGTTCTCACATATTTTTTTCTTCCGGATGGGTTAGGACCCGGGAATGCTCTATATGTTGTATCTCCGACGGCTTCAGATACCTCATTACTGGAGGGAGGGGAGGTGGTTTAGGCCCGGATGTGCGTTTCTCCCAGGCAGGGGAGAGTGGGGGGTTATCGGCAAAGGGCTTCCTCTATTCCGGGGTTCCGGCCTTCAACGGCTGGTAGAAGGGCGGCGCACGGAGTCCGGTCAAAGGGGGTAATTCAGTAAAGCCGCCTAAGAATCTATGCATATCTTTTTCCTATCTCTGGATCGGATCAACAGACCGGAGTTATGATCGCCGGATCGTTGGAACCCGGGACCGTTCTTTCGGAAATATCAGCCTCAAGCTACTCGCCTCGGCACTGTTCCTCCCGCACCCGAAAGTCTCGTTGCTATCACTCCTTGACAGATACTGTGATGGGGGTGGAGGGCTCTGGAGGGGTTCAAGGCAAAAGGATAAAGTGTTAGTAGGAATGTTACCGGTCGCCGACGAACACGGCATGAAGAACCACCTCTCGATCGCTAAAGGTTAGATAGTGAGTATCCCAACACACTGGTACTTTATCTCCGCAAAAGGGTTCGCGGTCGGGGGATTAATTTACTATTTCGTATATGTCTTATCTACAGGTACAGAATGCGCAATATATCTCGAGCTGAGCGGCTGAGCCCCGGATAACCCATCTTTACCCTATCAAGCACGATGCGTCATCTCGATTTACCCCTGTGTCCCTCCACGGGCTCGCTCGTATATGGAATGCAGTAGTTAGGGCTGAGAAAAAATAAATAAAAATCGGGAAGACCCTTCCCTGTGAAACCTCATATCATATGTTTTTTTATTTTTATTTGTTATTCATTTTTTTCTCCGCACGCTGGAAGAACGGCACTTGGGATTCCGGAGGCTACCGCGTTCTTAAATCCGATACAGCACCCACTAGACCGCGGGTGGGAAGGACACAAGATTGTATTGAGAACAAGCCTGGACTCACACCTGACCCGCCTCCCCTCAATTGGCCGTATCCTACTAATTTTTACTAACACAGGAACCTAGAATATCTCGAATTTTGGGGGACTAGCGAACAGTTGGTATAGGATGGCACACTGTCTTGCTGCCGTTTGGGGAGTCTTTCGATTTGTGAAAGTCTGCGATAGGGATAGTATGCCGCGGTCAGGAGGGAGGGGTGCCCCTGAATATTTGTGGTTTGTTCCCTTCTCGCCTGCGGCTGGAACATAATTTTCCATCTGCAATTAGATGACTAGTCGTCGGTAGTGCCCGACACGACACTAACTAGGTATAAGAATTCTCCGAGCTTTGAAAAAGTGGGCCATTTTGGGAATAGAAGACATTTCATACCACCCCACACAATTTATCCGATAGGTGGTACAGAGTATTAGGATACTAGGGAGGGGCCTTGAACAGCCCACTCTGATAGGATCTTCTACGCAATATCAGAGAGAGCTGCAGAATCGGTCGGTGTACCTGTGCCAGACGCTTGTGTGCTGACCATGTGCTCGAGGGATATTGTCCAGCGTGTTCGATACTTGCAAAGCGAGGGGGGGGTAGGCAGAAGTAAATCAGAATTACCACTCTATTTGCTATGGGCGCTGTTTCCCAAAGAGTCCGCATAATACCCTACTTTGTCAAGGCCCACATCATTGCTGATCACTCGCACTGCACTGGAGAACCATCTACTTCTGGGCGCAGTTTACGTAGAAGGAAGAGGTAAATGGGCTGCAGCAGCTGGGGGAGTAGCAGGATGCGTGGCGCAACTAACCCCCTTCGGGGTATCATAGACTTTTAATTCCCCGGAAATACTCCATTAGACAAGATGTCTCGAGGGGCCAGGTAACCTCACGTGGGATCGCCACCCAAGTTGGCGTTGATCAGCTTCGAGATCGGAGGAGAGTTTTTACTCCCTACCATCAAGAGTAGGGGAGGGCCCTAGAAGATCGGATGATCCCCGGGGTAGATCGGCTGCCCCTGTTTTGCTTGAAACTGTAACCGTCGGGCTGCATTTCCCAAACACATGTCCCTGGCGCTGCGGGAAGCCGGGGGTGCCCGGGGGGGAAGGTCTGCTCTGTCCCCGTTGCGTCCGGAACATGTCGAGCCCTCTTTCGTTGCGGGGATTCTACGTCACGTTATACCGTAGCTCCCGGAAGTTGTTGAAACCTTGCCAACCTTGTACGGTACTGAGTCGCCGGCCATATGGAACCGATCTCCCCGTGGCATACGAATCACTTGAGTTTGTAAGGAAGCAGGTTAAGTCCCCGATGCCACAGCATTTGATCACAAATCCCCCGAGTGCTGTAGCTGATTGAGTATGTGTGGAGACGATTGGATAAAAACATGTAAGCCGACATCACCAACCCGAATAGGAAATATCAATCATAAAGCCTCAAGCCTTGAATATCTTAAATAACTACCATACATATTGAGTACTACTCGTATGAATAATGGTGTGGGTTTTCGTGGGGGGAGAGCGGGGGAAAGCGATACCGACCTGGGCATGGGCACCACTATGTCAGAGCACATGGAAGGACCACAGGGTTTTGTGGATGGTTCTGGAAGCTGTGGGATCATGGTGGATCATTCGGGGGTATAGTAGATTGTTCTGGAACTTTTGGTAATCTGCCGCGGGGGTTCCCCCGATATGTCTTTCCTCCGTTACCACGGGTCTTTATGAATATGGGCGGAGATAGATGCGGTGGTCAGTCGAAGCTTCCGAATGTCTTGGTTATGTTTTACATATACACTTGTCATTATGTTAGTTTAGTTTTGATTGTTAAGCAGGTGTGGGAGAACAGAGCCGAACGAGGCTACGGAGTTTCTGGTCATGCCATTCCCACGGGACGCCTGGGCCCAGAGCTGTTCCTCCCGCCGTACCTCTGGGCTATTTGTTGTTTACTCCTAGATGTTCTCCGTGGACACGACAGGTGACGGAGCTATGCCCCAATATTGGGTCCACAACACTATATTGCTTTCTTCCTTCCCCTGAAGGGGCGAGTACGTCCCGGATTCATCGCCTTAGATTCTACATCATCCTCCCCATGTGTTTTTTGCTCTAACCTACCAGGAGCGCCGAGAAACCATGCATTTGTAGGTCACATGGTTTTGATCATTGTCGGCGATCCGGGAACCCTTTTTCTTTCGTCGATCATTCAATCACTCCCTTAAGCTTGCAGAAATCATCAAACAATTTCCCAATAGTAAACCTTGGAAATTATGGGAGAGCCAAAATTGCACGTGAAAGCGGTGCTGAAACTTCGGGAATCAAAAATAGGGTATCAAAGTTGGGGTAACTTCGCGCCAGATTGTTGGTTCTAGATCCAGAAATGACCTTGCTAAAAAGCGGCACTATGATGATGATTCAAGAGAAGGCAATTTATTTCTTATTTTTATCCAATAATATACTTGGCGGGTTATGGTGTTGGAAGAGAGTTTGTGGTATTGAAGACTGTTCGGAAAACATTGGGTTCTGGTATAAGAGAAAAACAATTAGTCGGTCTAGGGTACTGTGAAGCAACTAGCAGGTTTGCCTACCGAGTGTAATTGAGAACTAGGGTGATTTCACTGAGCTCTTGGGATCAAACTCACGGAGAATCTATGATACTTCAGCTTTAGTTCATATTATGTGATCTTATTCTGATACAAGTGTTCCCTACGACTTTTCGTCAATCTTGCATGCAATATCCAGCAAACCCTAACCCTTCCGAGCTATTCGTCGGCTCCCTTTTGATATTCCTCGGGTTTTCTCCTTAACCCGTGGATTGCTGGCGGGTTTTTCAAACGTCACCTGACTTTTATTCTTTTTTGCTCTTCTTCTGCTGCCGCTAGGTGCATGGCTAGTGATCAGGTCCTCTTCGAAGCTTCAAAACCAATGGCACTAGGACAGCTTCGTGCCGTTGTTCTTTTTTCAGAGTCCCATTGACCTCCTAAGGGAGGATTCTTCCTCCCACTAGGGGTTTTTATGCTCTGAGAGGTTTCCTTTAGCAGTGGTCTTGGATCTTACTCCTTTTAGGGGTCCGAGCCTTAAGGAACACCTATATCTCACATTCCATATTTTTCCAGTCTCCTGAGATCTTGCAGCTTTCCACGTTCTTATATCATTACATGGCGCCATTTCTTTTGCTGTTTTTTTTTCACCAATGATTCCGGCTCTTGAGTTTTTCTCCCAGTTCCCTGATCCCCCTGGGGACTTGAAAAGTATGTTTACATGAGCTGGGGAAGTTAAGGTCACTTGCTATTAGAATATTTTATGTCCCCTCCTTCCCTTGTAGCTAGGGGTAAACAAAAACGTCGGTCGCGAAGCCCACATCAGTAGACTTCGGGCTTCGAAAACCAGCTTTTCGGAACGAGTGATAAAGAGTGATCCCGCACTGTTTCATAAAATAAGTCTTGCCCTCCGGGATCCCGGCTGACGATGAGACCCCCCCCCCGGCCACCACTGGGAAGACAGATTTTCGCCTTTGCATCCACTAAGAAAGGATAGGCTCTGATTCTTGTCTGGAGGGAGCGGGAGGCTAGAGGGAGCCTTGCCTCCAAATCTTTTGTGGAGCAGAAGGTCTGAAGTTGTACAAAGTAGTGGGCTGTGATAAAGACGGCCTCCTTGAAGGCGAGTGTGTCTCTGGCTGGATGGCTTGGAAATCCCCGCTGAGATAATTGCCGATTAGTTTAGTATCCAGTTTAGATAAGGGGAGGCATTCGTGATAGCAGGGAGAGGTAGTTTCGAGAAACTTAGCTATAGCCCATCTTGAGCTTCCGGTATTTAAGTGCAGAAATTGCTTACCCGTTGATATTTCAATGGTTTGGCAAGGATGAGCTGTGAGCTTTTCTATTGTAGATATGAGCGATGTGAGGTTACACGAGAAGTGGCAGATTTGATTTTCCCAGACGCAGAATGTCTGGCATAGCGTCTGAGCGTACTTTGCATAGGTTATAGTGCGAACTGTCAACTAGCAGAAAGTATATAAGCCAGGCTCACTCCTTAAGGTGCTCCCTTCCAATTGGTCCCCAACTCTCTCCTCTCCCCTTACCGATCAACTACCGCCCTGTATATCGTGAGTACTGCCCACAACCACCAAGCAAAAATACCGGCCTCCTAAACCTCATGCTGAAAAGGGCTACAGAACCACACCATCCAGCCAACCCTCTGGTACCTCAGGGCCCGTAATGGCAAACTTTTTGATAGACACCCACCTGCCGTTATCAGAGCCAGGCGAGGCCAGAAAGCTCTTTTTTTGCATGTTACATATATAAGCCTAGCCACCCGAGCCTTCCATAACAGATCCCTGGGACCGGGCTATCGTGGAATTTATGCACACTTCGCTACACTAAATATCTGCAATCGGGTCTGAAATTGCACATTAGGGAGATATCAAAGCCGGTTTTCGGAATACAGCCGAGAGGGATAAAGGGGGGTAACTCATTCGTCTTTGCACTACATCACACCCATCCTCGGCGATCCCCCTTTCAACCAATTAGTATCTCTGTTCCACCCATAGCTGGGCTTCCAGATCGCACACGAGTATTCTCTTCTAACTTCGCTGTACGTTTTTTAGCCTTCGAGTGGGCCCGGTTGTCGGATCCAAGGTGTACGAGTATTATATGGTCGGCCGGCAGAGTGGGACATTTGAGAGTCCTGGGATTTGCGTGGCTAGCGAACCTGATATGGTGAGGCGAGATTGGGCATATGCTCACCAGGAAAATAATGAAATGGGCGATGGTAATAAATGTACTCCCATATCTCTTCACCCCCCAATTTCTCGCGGGGCAACTCGTTAATCAAGGGGTTTTTTTAAAGGCGAGGCAGGGCAAACACTAGTGAAGACAATTGAACAGGGCCTGCCGGGTTTGGTGTGTTTTCAGTTTGCAACCTTCCTCCTTATCACAGTTTCGCTCACATTACGCACTCCAGATATCTTCTTTACCTTTCTCCTATGAAAATTTCCGAGAATTATCCGCTGTTTCGAAGAAGTGCTAGGTGGCACAGGATCCCCGGTGTTCCGCGGATGGTTCCTCCTCAGAACAGCGTAAGAACCTCAATCCCAATTACCAATTGGCAGATCCCATCGTTTCGGGGCCATATCTATCCCCCCATACCCATATCTAATTTCCACGATTCCCCATATCAGGTTCAGGCTTCACTCTTATGAAGCGGCATAAGTTTCGCTCCCCGCGTCTGCGAGGCAGATGTTACTCCCACATCCGTTACCTGGCTGTGAAGAACCTAAAATGGACCAGCCTCCTGCCTCGTCTGATAGCAAGGAGCGAATTAAAGATGGTCCTATTGTTGTTTTGGAGAAGGGTATATCTCCGGCCCCTTGATATGCAGCGATTTGGGTAGTCCGACTGAGCGTCGGTTTCTCTAGGAGGACATCATCAGTAACGCGGCACCCAGCCTGGAACTGCGTTGTATGGAATCAAGGATGTCCTCGTAAGGCTCTACCACCACTTGCCCCTTTTTATAGTGGTGGCTCTGAACGTCATCAGGCTTTCTGGGCTGAACGCTTCAGTTGAGGGGTGTTTAAATAGCCAACCCTCTCATACATAACGCCCTTCGCTAGGAACCTTCTCCCCACGGCCGAAGCCAACAAAACCTCAATACCACAGTGGAAAGTCATCTCCGTTACCAGCATCATGTGTTTCGCTCGGGAGATCGAACAACACACTGATCATACTATCCCAACATCACCTCCAACAAGAGCTCTCGAGTCAATATCTCAATACCCAATAGCCCGCCAACTCATAACCCACCTTGGCCGAAAGGACATCTACAACCTTATACTCTCCCACCCAGCCATCTACTATACGTTGAACATCCGGAACTGCACATCCCTAAGGAACATGCTGGAGCGGTGTATCCGAACCTGCCCCGGACCGCCCCCCTGGTGGTCCTCACAAACCTTGCGCTTTATTGGAGTACGGAAGCACCAAGCGCTCGAAAAGGACCCGAATGGGGACATGGACGTGCAAATTTGCGGGAGGATGGGATGCTTGCGGGATTCCTGCAAAGTGGGTTCCTTACCCTACCCTCCAAAAAAAGACCAATACTAACATAGGCCAAAGTACTGCCGCCAATCCCCCCCGGTGCGCAGCGAGGCCCGCCGCCGCTGGGTATGCTCCTCCTGCACCCCCCCCTTCCTCACAAATCCATGCACGTGCACCTCCGCAGCAAATATATACTGCCAAGAATGCGCGATAGAGATAACAAAGGACGACGAAGCCTGCTACGACTTCAATGATTACTCCAGAGCCGACCGCGTGTTCCCGGGAGACCCAAATTGCTGCAGGAGGCCAGAGTGTGTGGATTATTACTATACCTGCTGGGTGTGCAGCAAGCCGGGTGAAATTCTTCATAATGGCTTGTTTATGTGTAGCTGGTGCTGGGGGAGGGTGCCGTATACGAATTTGCACCCTAGGGATATTATCCCGTGGTCCCCGCAGAGCTGCGCGGCGCCCATTGAGGCGGTGGGTTAAACGGAGCTGTGGTGGAGAGGATTTATGGTTTTTTTTAGTTCTTCCTCTCAGCTTTCTTCCCCCTTCACCCACCCCCCCCCCCCCCCGCCATATTGATTTATATGTGGGGGCGCCACGAAGGTGTAAGAGGTGGATGTTGTTGCACTATATTCGGGTAATCCGTTTCAGCGCAAGTTGTGTTTATCATTGGAGGAGTAGCGGAATGGTACTGTACAGCCACACGACAAAAATATGGGTTTTCTTTCTTTGCACCTTGAGACGTGCACCCTCCTCTCCACACAAACCGCAAAATTGCCCAATACCCCCCACTTTTTGTATTAGCACCGCACTCTTCTGTAAAGTCAATTTCTGTTCCCACCACGAACCTGTCATATTGAAGGTAATTCGTTGGGCCTCAATTAATTTATCGTCTCCCGTCCCGAGGAAACTACAAAATAACATCAAACTAGGATGCTCAGCCACATTCTGTTCTCCGAGGCTGCTCTTGGGAGCAGTCCCTAATGCCACATGCCCAAGTCACTGCAGAACATCACAAAATATCACTCGACTTCCGAAGGATGATGATTTCTTAGTGCCCCAAAACTGTCGATTGAGACCATGAACAGGTTCTCCGAGTCAAACATTGTATTCCAGCCCGCGCTAGATGCGTCCTACTCCCTTCACCCAAGATAGATACTGGTGAAAAGCCGAACAACACCCTTAAAATCGGTCCACCGATCCTAGAGTCCCGAGAAAACCCCACAGAAGTTGAACAGGCTCCTCCCACACGAACTGGACGCCATATCATAATCCATTCCAGTGGCCGGGTGACTCCCTTGGTAAAGGGGACTATCCCCCGTGCATAGGTGAGGATGAAGGGTTGTGGAAATGGGGTGGAACTTCCAAGGCTCGGGATATGTGCTCCAGGATTCTTTCACCCGGGCTCGGTGTCCCAATGCACCTTATACTATGGCGCCTATCGGTGTCGGTTTAGGGCATGCTTATAAATTCGAAATAGAGATATTATGGGTTTTCGTGTTTCTTATCAGGAGCTAGAAAAAATCGTACCTGTAATCAGGGAACTTGGGTATTTTTTCTATAGAAGGGGCTAGAATATTCTTTGTCGAGGGGGGGGGGGGTTGTCGACACCTATCCTGCAGGTGGCCTGCATGGCCAATGGGGTATCAACTTGATCAGTGAGCTATAATAACTAGCCGCTAGGATAGAAGGTACATGTTATGCTTATCTTCTTCCGAGCCCGGTACCCACAAACCCCACAAAAGTTAAATTATGGCATTTATGCACTGGGCTAGGATAACTATCCACCACTTTAACTAAACCATGAGCAGATGCAAACCCCGCAAAAAATCCCACAATCAGGAACACAAAATATACACCCTCTCACCTGGTCCTTAACGTCTCCGCAATGTGGGCAGAAACTCCAGTGCTCCGAACATATTTACTCCATAGTATATTTGGTGTTTAATGATCGGTTTAGCCGGATGATAGATCTGCTCCTGTACCCTAAGTTATCCAATAAACGATTACCGGACCGATCTCCCTGAGCTTCCCAAGGTAACATCACGTGTGATACCCAGCTGTCACAGTGGTATATATGCCGAAGAGCCCCACCCCCCCCCCCCTCCCGGTCCGGCTAACATGAGCCCAGGGACTCAACTCCCGACACAGTGCATGAAAATCAAAAGCATTCCAGCCCTATGAGGACTGGAGGCCTAAAAACCTTGTCTCCCCAGAATAAGGCTGAAGGAGAGGGAACTGCCGGTACGAGGCGGCAGAAAGCCCGCTCAGGGCACAAAATCAACGTTACGGTAAGGTCCCGAGCCTGGGGGGGGGGGGGGGGTAGCGGGGCGCAAAGACAAATACAGCCACTTGACAGAAGTATGTTATATGTGAAACGGGGTTTTCAGCTCCAAGTTATCGGGATTTATGATAGGGCGGGCGAGGGGTGAGTGCCGGTGCCGGTATTGCGCAATCATCGTGGGTTCGTATGACGAGGCTCCAGTTTCACAGGGGCTTTTTTTTTTTTAGCACCTTTTGCTTTAGAAAGGTAGCAGTATGTTCGGATTCTGCGGATGGACGGAAGACTGGGCTCCGGGGGTGGTAGTTGTTTAATCTTTTTAAAATGGTGATGCTCGGAAAGGGTGATCGGTGGAACATGCATGATTCGGCGTCCTGTTCCCAGCATTGTGCAATTGTGGAAAGGGGACTGTACTATGTTGTACTGTACAGTGCATGGTACCAGAAAGTATCGGCCACCGACGCAGGGGGATCGGTTATCCGTTATCATGGGGAATCACTCGCATCAGTGGCTGTGAGCAGACATGTGCTTTGCCAGTTCCTACGACATACCCACTTGAAGACCCAGGAACAATCCTTACACGGGGGTGAACCAGATCCGGCGAGTGGGAAATATCTTAGCGTTTCGTCACTCAGAGTATGAGTGTGACGTTCTTGAGCTCCCCACTCACAATGCATGACCCCACATAATACCCCTCCGGATACTGCCCAAGACGTTTGACAATTTTCCATTGTGGGTTTGCTGTCTTCAACTACCCATCTATCGTAACTTAAACATGAGGGGGTTCCCGGCCTCAGCTATGACTGACCAATGGCTGATATCTTTTCCTGAGAATATGCTTCTCCGACACTTACTTGGGGCGAACGCTACTGCACCACTTGGTCCCTCATCACTCATTGGAACAGCTAGTACATGAGGGTCATAAAGTTAGACATCTTCCGGAAAAAAAAGAACATGAGTTCGTTCTTACATACAATCGATTAAGTGATTCTTAAGTGCTAATCGTTTACTTAAATCACCGCATAAGCCCACCGAGTACCGGGGGATTAACTTATGGGTAAAATCTGCTAATAACAATATACCTTGGTACATTAACTCGCACCATAACAGCTTTCTTATAATCCTGGCCTACTGTTCCAACTTCTCCGTGTCCGCCGGCAATCTCTTTCGAACATCAAACTCGGTTATGGCAACATCCACACCCAATGCCGTGAACAGTGCCCAGTTGGTCTGCACCCTCTGCGGGGGGTTTCTTGACGAGGTCATACGCGACCGCGGATCTTGCTCCTATGCCGTCAGTGCTGTAATTGTTGCTGTATAGCTCCGCGGACGGGCCTACCGCCCGAGCAAGGCGGAGGTCGATCACCGGAAAGGCTTCGCAGGTGGTGTTGTAGAAGAGAGATGAGCTCCAGGTCCCGTCGTCGTTGAAGACTTCGCTCAACACGTCCTAATGCGGGAGTCGGCCTTTGCGGTATTTTCATTGCTTCCGTGAGTGATTCCCCATCACGGATATTAGGGTTGCCTTGTCAAAGCCATCGCTGCTTGCTAACACTCATTAGCTTTGGCTTACTGGTATTTAATGGAGAAGGGTGGAGGGGGGACGTATCCCAGGTGGGGAGTTGGGAGTTCCAGTCTCTCGTGTGGCCCCGGACCTTTTGACCATTCTATCCGGTGAGTGCTATGATGGCTGTACCCCTCGTCAAGGTGAATTTGTTCCTTGAGCCCTGGATGGCATCCCGGTTCGCGCTGTTCCCAGGAGTGATTTTTCCGAATTCTTTGGCGCTACTCAAGAGTGCGAGGTATGAGGCATCCGTCATTCTCCATTATCGGTGGAAGAACCGAAGGAGAGCTTTCCCTTTGCTCTCGCAAGTTTGTTGAGTCCAGGGCCCACAGAAGTAGTTGGTGCTGCAAAGGATTCAGGATGGAAAATGGAGGAAACTAGAGCACAGGACCTCTGAATGTCTGACGTAGCCAAGCCTTCCCGGTGCTGTCGATGTTTATTCCCTAAACCGCAATTTCTTAGAGCAAGCAGTCCCCTTCATTGTGTGTTAGTACATGGACTTCAAACCGATAGGAGACAAGTATGGGATTGGTGGAATCATGCTATTATACTCCACCGGGCATCTACGGGAGCCGCCTGGCCCCAAAGCCTAGCAGGTATCAGTTAGTTCCTAAACCAACTTCTTCCCTCGGCACGCCACCAATAGGAGGCACCCCGTTCAACAGATGAATTGTGAGGACAGAATTGCGGTGAAGGGCAATACCAGAGATGTCGCAAGTCGCCAGAGGTCACCTCCAGGCCGAATATAGTCTAGCAAACGGAGTGAGCATCGCGAATACCGTCAAGCCACACGAGGAGCAAATTTGCGTATGCGTCATACGACCCGCTCGAATATGATTGAAATGGGTAGGAGTGCTAAAGAAGCACCAGGATGAATCGGGCCTAGCGCGGTGCCCAGGTTAAAGCTATCGATGGTATGGATAGTGTCCTGCACGAGCCACACGATCCCAAAAGACTGCGAGCTCAGGCTCCTCGAGTGTGAATTTAGCCCCCCAGCCATAGAGAATTGGTGGTTCAAAAGCAAGCTGTAGACGTAGTCTACCGGAAAACAAGAAGATGATAGTGAACACTAGCGGAAGCTAGGGAAAGTGCCATACTTTCACGAGTTAATACTAATGCTCTAGGAGCAGGGAGGACGGGCGTTTGTGCGGGAGCCCTTAAGCGAAATATACTCTTGATATCACACATGATGCGAGAGTAGGGGAGAGAATTGAATCAGGTAATCAATCTCAATATATTCAGCTAAGCTGGGTAGCATCCAATGCAGGTTGGAGCCCGGCTTTGGGAGAGGGAAGAGGAAAATATAAGGGATAACCGGAAAACTGCTGACAAGACTCTGGAGAATGGGGGGAGCTTCACCCGAGTAGAGTGGATAAATGGTGGGACCCTGCACCGGATGCAGTCATGATGGGCGATAGCACCCTTGAAGCTTGGGTCGGGTCCAGCTTCGCCCACGAACCACAGAATGCCCGAGCCCATTAATCATACCGGTCGGCATGACTTGTGGCTAAGGTATGGCCCGTCCGGGACCAGCTCATGCTAGACACTACAGTCTACGACAAACTCTACCTGACAGCACCGACGCCCAAAAAACCAACATTTCCCTAACCAATAACCAGTAACCAATGCTGTAATACCTATTCCCAGTTGCGGTTCGCTGAAATGTTGGCTGGACCCGACACCACCACGCCGTGCACACTGCCGCCGGTCGCTCACCGGAAGCAGAGCATGACGGTAGCTATCGAGTGGGTCCCGCCACTTCTTCCAGGGCGCAAACGCCAATGCATTTCCAGAGGATGCTCCCGCCCTTCGCAGGATAAGCAGCGCACTGGTTGCCCATCTACAACATGCCACGCTCCAGAATCCGGACTGGCATTACGGTACCAGGGTTAGGGTTATCATATGGCGCTCATCCCCAAAAAAACAGCGGTATCGGTGATTGGAAGTGGGCTTGGCGGAGGTGCTGAGGTTGTCCCCAGAGATTCGAGGAGAGCGCATGTGCTCCGCGAAATCCGTATGCTATCCTATCCGTATGCGATGATGTGGCCGGGGAGTTTTCACCCGAGTACGAGGGCCGTCACGCTATGCCTCCGTACAATAACAGCGTGGCCAACTCATGAAGTGCACAGAAGAATTACCGGCTATTATAGGTCACAGCCAAAGACGCACCGCAATTCCTATCTATGAATAAACCCCCGTACTAAAATCCCCGACTTTCTGTGCTACTCGTACTACAATACAAAAGGTGTGAAACCCGGGAACGGGCGAGGCGACAAACTTGGGCCAGTTAACCTTAAAAGTACCGTAGCTAGATTATTAGTCCTTCCCACCTCCGTACTCGAGTAAAGTTATGCCTGACCCTAAGGCCGGGCGCGTGGTTGTGCTACTCCTGATGCCGGTGTGTTCGGATTTCTGTTGGGATACGCTGAGAGGCAGAGCATCTTGCCGTCAGAGTCAGTGCCGGCATGAAGGGCGGGGGTTCGTGATGAAGATCAGCAAGGGTCTGAGGGCTCGCGCCCATGAGCCCCCCCCTCGAAGGCCTGAAGGGTTCAGGGAATGGGCAAAAAAGACTTGCTGCAATAACTGGATCGAGACTACACCACAGTATGGGGGAGGAAGAGGCAAGAAAAACAAATAAAAAAGCTTACCGTAGGCGCTGTTTGGCGCCACACCCTACCGGTATGGAGAAAATAATGCTATGATATCGCACTTTTCATGCTTATAGGTCACCCCAATCAAATGCCATTCTTCCGAAAATATTCGCATCTGGCAAGAAAAAATTTCCCCATTCCCTCAGGGTCCAGAAAGTACTGGTACGGGAAACGCTACGGGTCGGCGTCAAAACACGCACCCTTGGGTTCCAGGACTACTGCTGTCCCCATCTCGTTTGGTTTCTTTTTGTGACAACCACAACCTTTGGGTCCGGGGCGACCTAAAAACGCTATGAAAAGAAAGGGACTTGATATAACAAGAACCCATTTCAATGCGAGTGCCCGATACACCCCCCTTGATCCCCTCCTTGATCCCGCCAAGTCTTTTGTATCGACATTGGTTCGGGCGGCGTGTAATACGGTAAGGGTGCAGCCTTCCCACCGCTACTTGTAACTTACGACGGAGCTTTTTTTTTTTTGTTCAGTTGGTGCTTGGAGGTTACGCGTTGACGTCCGGATACCCGATACCAGGCGCTCGTGATTGGTGTGTGGTACGGTAAGCGATGCGCGGGATTTCAAATCGCAACTCGAGTGATACTCCGTGTCTGATGAAATGGCTTAGCCGTGCGGCGATTTGCCGGAGCGGTGCAATCCAACCCAGCGCCGACAATCTAATCAGCGCTCCTCGCTAAACCTGTCGGGGTCGGGCTTTTGGTGACACGTTGGCAAAGACGGTTGAGGCACCTTCATCCTGCCCCCTGGACGGCAGCGGTAAAACAGATAATCCGGGAGAAACGCTCTGTATCGCTTCTGGGTTAGGGGCGGAGGTTTATTTAACTGTGCCACGACGTCATCCCTGACGGTGGGCCTGGAGCGTTTCAGGAATACCGGTATAGTACTCGACTTTTTCATTTTAATCTCTCTCACTCTCATTCTTTTTTTATTTTATTTTTATTTTTAATAAGGTTGCTCTCGTTTGAAGTGAAAGAAGGATCCGGGTATAAGTTACAGTCGTCGGGTACTGTACGGATTATTATACGATAATCCACACGGAGAGGTTGTGGCTTGTGTGTACTCGAATGCTGGTAGTCTACGAGTAACTTAAAAATTTACCGTGCTCAGTAGCGCTCAGGGGAGGCTTCCTGTGCCAGAGCGTACGAGTATAGACTAGTATCATTCCGGTGCTCCTGGATGCACATCAAGACTTGGGCGCGTAAGCGGCGTAACGCTCTCCACTTCCTGCCTGCAGCTTCGTGACCCGAGGGAATCCCTTCGGAAGCACGGCAAACCCGGCCCTTCTGCAACCCTTTGGAGCAGGAGTGAGTGGCGAAAGGCAGCTATCATGGCAACTGGCCAACCCTTGATAAATTGGGTTGAGCCCCTGCAAGGTGCCGGTACTGCAATGTCTCTTCCCTTTCTCTTCTCTACTGCCCGGTGTGCACTCCTCAGGCTCCTTTCCCACCTCTTGCTTTCGGGATACCGGTAATTTGCGTTCGCGAAGCGGGGATTGGCCAAGCCCTTATCTCTTCTACATACCCCCTTCCTACCCATACCCATCAGACCAGGTCAAGCTGATGCGAGCCGGGCTTTAAACCAATCTCTATACTACCCTACGGCCCCTCGATTCACTCTGCCTTCACCTCCTTCACTATCACCTAGATGTTCCCGGGCAACAATGGATTGCTCTTCCAGACCAGCCAGTAGTCCTTCCCTCCAGACCGACAGGTCCTCCGCCGAGGGTCTTGATTCCCTCCGCAAACGTTCCGCCACCAGTTTCGAGAGGAGAAATGTTGATCGGCCCAAGGCTGATCCACGCTTCTACTCGGGAAGGAACCCAGTCCCGAGGATTGACTCTCTGTGGGACATTTATCCGCATCGGCAGGCCAGTCCGGACAATCAGCTGGAGGAGGAGAGGAGGAGAAGGATAGAGGAGCATTCTATCCTGGTTTCCGATCCGATTACCGGGGAAGAGTGAGTTTGTTTCCTCCACGTTCACTTTCTACGGGCTTGGCTTGGCTGATCCGGGGGTGAGTTTGGTGCCGGTAGCATCAAAATCTGTGATGCTAAATATGCTCCTCCGATCGAAATTCCACGAACAGCCCCGGATGCCTACCCGCCAACGTTATGGTCCCAATTTATGGAAGAGGTGGCCCCCGTCATTCCCTTACCGCTCCGCCGCACTCTTGCTGACCTTTGCAGTTCCGGAGCTTCACGGTAAAGTATATGGCCTTCATAGCATCGGTGTTTGTCCTTCTCAATGGTGTGCTTCGCCTGCCGTATTCGGTATCCATCTTCATCGCTATCGGAAGTGCTGTGTCGTGGTGGCGGCGCGTAGAGGGCCTATGGGCGGACGTGGTGTTTTATGAACAATCCGATCGCGGGAATCAGGTTTGCTACCCGCACTGCCTTGTGGTGGATTTTGGCTGACTGGTTTGACTAGAGGATGAACTCTCCCGGCCTGGAGGGAAGCGAAACGGTGGAATGGCTCAATGGTACCATCTCGAAGCTGTGGCCACAAATCAATGCGGACCTCTTCTCTACTGTTGTCGACCTGATCGAGGATGTTATGCAAGCGTCGTTGCCTCCTGTGGTAAACCAAGTGAAGATCACGAGTGTTGGCCAGGGCGCCACACCAATTCGTATCCTATCTATGAGATGGCTCAATGAGGGTGGTGCAGGGGGCGCAAATGAGAGATTGGGCGAGCAGGAAGAGGTCGGTGAATGGGCCTCCTTGGAAGTTGCTTTTGCCTACAGAGCGAGTCCGAGTAGTAGCGACGCGGCAAGCAAGGCAAAGAACGCAAGTTTATTGATCCACCTCACGTTGGGAGTGAAGGGGGTTTTGGGAACACCTATTCGTGAGTTCCTTTTTTCCGCATCTTTGCATTCACGAATTCGGCTAACGAGATCCATCAGCCGTATGGGTTGAGCTTCGTGGTTGCACCGGGACGTGTGAGGCTCGCCTTGATTCTGAATCCTGCTCATTATTGCTTTTTCGCTCATTCTTTCTAGGTCGCCTGAAACTGCAAACTATCCCTGACCCTCCCTTCATAAAACTCGCAACCTTTACCCTCCTCGGGATGCCAAAGATCGAGATAGCTGCCGTCCCGCTGAATCAGCGATTTCTCAATGTCATGAACCTTCCGCTTATCAGTGACTTTATGAATTCTGCCATCCGCGCCGCCGCTAAATCATACGTTGCGCCGTCGAATTACACCTTTGATGTTTCCAAGATCCTTACCGGGGATGACATCAAGAAGGACACCAACGCTATCGGAGTGCTCGTAGTGCATATACACTCGGCCGAAGCTGTAAAGGCAGCTGATCTGAACGGCAAGAGCGACTGCTATGTAACATTGAGCTACTCAAAATTTGCGAAGCCCCTTTGGTCTACAAGGATAATCTTTGGTGATTTGAGTCCTGTATGGGACGAAACTGCAGTGGTGCTGGTTAACGCCGATGAGGTGAAGGCGAATGAGATGTTGAGTGTGGAGCTATGGGATTCGGATAGGTTTACAGCGGATGATATGGTCGGTAGAACGGATGTTGATGTCACGGATTTGGTGAGGAATCGGGGAAAGGTTTACGAGAGAAGGGATAGTTTGCGGGGGTTTGAGAGGGGGCGAACAGTGCCGGGCCATTTAATCTGGTCGGTGGCATTTCATGGGAAAGCCGAGTTGAGCGGAAACACTGGCACTGATGGCACTGATGAGAGGCTGCCGGATGATATGAAGGTGAGTTGCCCCAAGCCTGTTCACCCGGTTAATGGTTGATTAATGGAAGCGAAGAGCCATCCCGACTTCAGTTCATCCCCCGACAGTAAACCTATGGCTAGGGATTGTCGTGCAACCCATGTTCCGCCAGCGCCGTTTCTCCCTTCAGGCATTCTTTCCGTCCAGATCCATAACATTGTCGCCCTCGAAAGCCACACAGTTAGCGGCACAAAGTCCCATTCCAACCCTCACCTCCGGAAGGAGCAAACCCAGGCGGTTGAGGAGGAGGAATCCTCCAATCTTCCGTCGGCGTACTGTTCAATCATTCTTGATTACCAGAAGATTTACAAGACCCGCGTGAAGCCGATGACTAGCAAGCCGTTTTTCAACGCCGGTACCGAAAGGTTTGTCAGAGACTATAGGGAAAGCACTGTGCTGGTTGTTGTTGAAGATTCGAGGAATAGGGAGAGCGATCCCATATTGGGAGCGGTGGAATTGAAGTTGGATAAGGTATTTCAGAATTCGAGTGTCATCTCGAGATATTATCCTATCCAGGGAGGCGTGGGCTACGGAAAGATTAGGATATCATTGCTCTTCCGCTCGATCGATATCTCGCTACCGAAACAGATGTTGGGAGCAGACATTGGTTCGGTGGAGGTTGTATCACGGTTCATTTCTGCGCAGGATATCACTGACGGGCAAGTTGCGGGTGCTGGATGTCTTACGTTTCGAACATCGCTCAGTAAGAGAGACGCGCACCAAGCTGTTGCGATTTCCGCCACTCCTGGATGGTCCCTGGAGGATAAACGCTTTCGTCTGTCTGTTCGACATCGGTATTCCGTGCCATGCATACTTTACTTTATTAGGGATTCTGTAGTCCGGCGCGGTAAATGTCTTGCAGTCGCTCTGCTTTGGTTGAAGGATATTCCGGATGACGAGGAGACTACAGTTCGGTTAGGCGTTTACCAGCCAGAGGACATTGACCGCTTCGTCCAGAATTGTGGAAGCGCACTGGGTGCCGGGAGATGTGTTGGAAGCGTGGTATTAACCGTCCGGTTCCGAAGAGGCCTTACACCAGCGCATCGAAAGCTCGATGGAATGGACGACATATGTCGTGCAGTGAAGTGCGTCGGCCACCACCACGTTCACGATGATGCATCGTCGGCAAGCAGCGGTAGCTCCGGTAACAGCAGTGGAGAGGACACAGGCAGCGGTGAAGAAGCGAGTGAAGGGAGGAATACGATAGGAGGCATCAAACGAAGGCTAAGCCGTAAGAAGGAATCGATCGGAGAATTGCACAGACGGGAGAGGGGTGCCATGCAGTGGAAGGGGGCCCGAACGTTAGCATGGGTTGGGAGGGGCGTGGTAGGGAAAGGGAGGGACTTAAAGGGTAAATTCGCGATGGAGCCCAGAAGACCAGGTGTAGAAACTGAGGTTTCGTGAAGGGTTTTTTTTTCTGGCTTTGCACCTGTGGTCTCGGGGGGTGGGGTGCCCGTTCGCTCGTTCGTTGTTCGTTCCGTTGATGCTTTCCTTTCCTTTTGCATATTTTCTTTGTTTATTTGGGGGTTTGAGAAAAGCCATGCATTTCTCTTCTTTTCCTTTTTTTATGGGATCAATGGGTTGCGGGGCGTTTTGGGAAATGGTTTGGGTGCCTGTTGTGCGATTTTTATTTTTTTCATTTTTCCCGCTCGCTTGGTCTCATAGCAGATAGTAATTCTTGGAGGACCTGGTTAGAGGTTGGGTTTGGGATAGTCTACCGGGAAGCCGGGATGGATGTCGGTGGGTGGTGTGCGGAGGGCTTTGGGGTTGGGTGATGCGAGGGACTTGTCTCGGGATTGCGGATATGATAATATGGTAGGTCTCTCTTTTTTTTTTTAAACGAAATTTATATAGTGTTAGTTACATGCCATCTCCTGCCACAATAAAATACACAGCAGTATGATATATATATATATATATATAATAATACCAGACACGTTAGGGCCTATTTGGCGATGCCCGGAAACCCTGACTTTGGCGATTTCGGATTTTATGTTTGGGAGGAGTAGTTGGAGATGGGTTTGCCTTGACTTTAAGCATGTTCCGTATCGCAGGGCCCCCTAAGCACGCTTCATCGTAAAAAAAACCCCGAATTGAAAAAATGTCTCGCCATCTTTTATCCTGATGGTTCAGTAGGCCGCCACTATTTAGGCGAGCATATAAACTTACTTTGCAGATCTACACTAAAATCTACTCAAGGTGCTCATTTACCCCTCAATCAGTCGGCTGTGATATTTTTATTCATGTTCGGGGAGAGCGGTTGCGGGATGAGTCTGCCGGTGGTGGTGGCTTTGTTTTATCTCGCGAGCTCACAGGGGGTTTGAAGCCGGTTCGGTGTAAATTAGGCTAAATACATGTGGCATAGCTCCCATAAGCCATCGCGGTGAAGATAACATACCATGAATTATACGGTAGTAACCCGTGCAGTGAATGTTGGCCTATATACTAGCGGTCTGTTTGACCCATGTGAATGCATATACATACACGCCCAGAAAGCTTTCTGGAATGGGTGCGATCATGCTTCGTCACTCGGAAGAACTGCAATCCGGGCCGGACTGGCCGGTTGCAAACACTATCCCGAAAAAAATCGGTGGTATGATAGGAAGGAGCTTTCCAAGTGCTCGCGGAGGGCTTTTTTTTTTTAATCAAAATATGATGCCGCTTATCTTCCACGAGATCTGAGGCCACGTAGAAGTGCTTGTCGTTTTTTTTTTCTTTTCTCCGAGTCTATCTATTGCCCGGCTGCCATTAAGTTTCGTGGGTGTATGACTCCAGCTCGGTCATTCCGGTCGTGTGTGGAAACAAGTGTAGCCATACGGCGTTAGGGGACTCGAACTTCGCTGGCGTAGTTGGTTGAAGCTGAGGGCACCAACTCCTGTGGCTGGACACACGATCGAAATAGAATAGCGCTCATTTAGTATCTACATGTCGCTACCACCGAGCTGGGTGTCCCCGAACGTGAAATCGCAGAGGCTGACCTTCCGTGGGGTGGGGTAATATGCCATCTCCAAGACGGAAGCTGCGGATGCACCACGGGACCAGCATATGATCTACGAGGGGAGTTTTCAAATCCATCTTGCCAGAGTTGGCGAGGGAAATTCAGGCTTGAAGCCAGATCTGCCAAGCGCTGTAGGCACGGAGGTGTGTGTGGAGAGAGATGGTCTGTCTTTACTAGCTAGGACGAAGCTATACAAATACGGGAGATGCATGACTGCTAAGCTCTGTTGGACCTAACCCAATACCCCAACGGTCATGAGGATAGCTTCCTTTAACCTCCGCCAACGGGCACTACAGCTCGTGTTCAAAATGCCAATGTAGCTAAAGATTGGGGTGCGTAAATTGGCTGCGCTTCCCCCCCCTCCCCTAAGAACCTTGTCCCCTCATACTCCACAATTCATCGCTTTTCCCCTGGACATCGTCGTTCACCGCTGGGGGGTATATATGAAGCCGCGGGTGACGAGGTGTTCCGGGGATGTTGGAGGCTTAATATTAGCCAACGTCGGCGCGCTCTCGCTTGGGAACTCTTTTCAGGGGTCGCCCAACTGACTCTCACAGTGCTGTTTGATCGGGGCGGTGCTGCGCTGATGGCTGTACTGCTGGTGTGCCATGGGAAGGCGAGTGCTGCCCGGGCCGCTGCCCACCGTCTCTCCCTGGGTTGGATTCCTCCAAACGAACAAACTCAAAAGGATATGCCAGGTTAGCAAGCTCGACACTTGAGGGCCGCCTGATTTCTTGCGGTGAGAAAGATTTGTTTCATAATCCGGGTTTTGTCCTCGCTAGGAGTGTGTAGAGGGGCTTGGTTCCGTGGATCGATATGAGCTTCTCCACGGCAGCGAACTGTTCGAATTTGGTGCCGCCCCTTTTCTGCTCGTGATGCCCCGATATATGAGCTCCAGGGTAGGATGAGGACCGGCATCGTATAAAGATTCGATAGTGGGCACTAAAGGTTACTCCACAGGATCGGGGAGGACTTGCTAAACTAATCTGATAAGTATCGAAACGAGATCCTGCCACAGATTGTCATAAGTTTTAGTTTCATAACGGACCCTATGGTGCATTAGTTATTGACTTATTGACTAACAATCAATGTCAATTTCCCATGATGGGCGGGAAAGATATCAGGAAACAATGGACCCGGCTGCTAACGATTTGCTGCAAGTAGGTAAGAGGTAACCTCAAACACCAATCCTCGCCGCACTATCCTGACCGCGCCAGGCCAACCACTCCTCCGAGCCACAATATCGAGTACGCGGTGCTCCCGCAACCGGAGCAAGTCCTCCAATGGGTGCTTCATTGGGGTTATCGGGTCCTGACTTAGATACCTGTATCTCTTCCCTGGGCTGAGTCAGCGTTATTGGCGCTCGACCCCTTCTACCAAACGAAGCTGGAATAACCTAACGAACACCCCGGGAGGCGGCTCGGAAACTGCCCAACTCACGGAACGGATATCCGACCGGACACAATGAACAATGAACCCGACGAAGGGCCCATCGAAAGGCTTGAACTAGACCCGGTCCAACGCTAAACTTGGCAGCACTTACAGGCCGAGGAATGGCTTGCGAAGCAGTAGGTAAATTTATAGCTGGAATTCCCGAGGAAAGACAAACAACGCTGCTTATTTCGATTCCTGAGCGCTGACTGCTAGCACAAATGGGTAGGCAGATGTTTCGCGGTTCACGAAAGAGACTTCTCTGGCCTCATCTCGCTCCATCCGTAGAGGTGCACCGCGGGATGGATTTCGGGGGTTGTACTAGGGGTTGTGCGGTCATGACTCATACGATCATATTCTACTAATTCGCTTTCTTTGTTTCTGGATATATAGTTTTGGGATAGACTGGATATATGTCTTATTTTTTTCGGGTCGGGTTAGAATTCTTGGGTATAAATACGAGGTTTATACCCTTAGTTTTAGGGTTCTTGCGAGGAGCCATGAAATACAAACTTAAACTAACTGGTATTACTCTCTTTGACATAACACCTCAATTGAGATAGTGAATTTAAAGGCAGATTTTGGCAAGGGTGAGTCCTGATTACCTGTGGTATGTCTACTTAAATATATGGTACAAGGTCCAATCAGTGTAGGTTGAGTTCCTGTGCAGTGTGTTGGCTTATTGTTCCACTGGAGATTCCCAGGTGTCTTGGGGGTTCAACTATCCATGGGACGGTTACAATCTAGCCTGGGTGCACCTTGGGATATTGGGTATGGATTCAGCATTGATAGGCCGCGAATAAAAAAAGAATAATGAAGGAAAACTGACTATATCATCATCGAAAAAAAAAAAAAATCCAGTCAGTTTCTAATAAAAATCTGCCGGTTTCTAGTTTAACGAATCCGATACTTCTAATCCAAGAGGGCACAGCTAGGGTTCAAGTAGCACAAGAGAATTTGTCAGGAAAAAGAAAAAGAGAGAAAAAATTAAGAATAAGGAAAAGAAGAATGTGAAAGTGTGCTAAATCAACAACTTAAACCTATGAGAGAATAGGGGTATTAGGTTTATAGGATCCAAATGTAGCAAGATTAAAAAGGGAGAAGAAGAGGAAACAGCCCTTGGGGGTTAAGTTTATAGGATCGGGATGTGGCAGGGATGGGAAGGAGGGAGGGAGAGGAAACAGAATTTGGGCCAGAAGGGTATGGCTAAGACTGAGAGAACTAAGAGGGGGTAGTTAGAGCCCTGCAGTTGAGGGAATGGCAGCCATGAGGAGGAAAATAGTTACCACAGTACTATTAGGGAGTGCGCATCTCTTCTGCATCGTCGGCAGTTGTGCTATCGGAATGGGTCCTCGGTTTCCGGTTTTCCCAGGACCCACTTCGTATCGCATAAAGTCGTCAGTGATCGCCGACACCAGTGGCCCCTTCAGTCGCTCTATATGCAATTCTGGCATTGCCCCAAGGCCAATACCATTTTCCGTGGGATCCTTCTGCGTAGTACTCACGACCACCAAGAGAATTGAAGGCAACCAATCCAAAACGAGCATGGAGTACAGCTGAGTTTTGAAACCCCAATAGAACTAAAGGCTGGAGCAGAACTCCAATTGGCACGCCCATCGTACATTCCTGAACTATACCCTTCCCTCTTTGGCTTCTGCACCCCTTACCATGCCTCACGATTTTCCAGCCTCCTCCTTCCCCCGCTTCTGGCTTGTGCCCTGCACTAGCACTATCCCCAGTCGAAACAGGTTGTGCAGTTCCGATTGGGTTGCTTGTGCGGTCTGGGGCAGCGGTTGGGGGTTGTACTTTATTCTCTTGTGCTTCCAGGAATGCTATAAGAGAGCACTCGCAATGTGGGTAGATCCCTTGCCTTCGCTGAAAGGACAAGTCTAAATCGATGTAAAGCTTCAGCAAACCCAACCGTCCAATCCGTCCGTCTTTGGGGTAGGACGGGACGGACTATCTGGTGGTCCGTCTTTTTGGAAGTGCCAAGGCGGACCACCGGGGACTGCGGTCCTGCTGCATAAAATTCTAGGGACAAAATGATATATATGGTGCAAAGCGCCTAAAGGTGGGTCCTCCGGCGGAGCGTCAATCCTGTTGCTATGATACCGATCCCGGTTGTGCCAAGACACGATGAATAAGGCAAAGTGATATGATACCTCCCGGGAATGAGCGGAATTGTGGATAAGACAGAAATAAACGGAATGTGTACTCCGTATATTGATGAAAAATACACGCGTATACCAGACCCCTAGGTTCCTTTTTGTTGACCATATACCTGTCTTAGTCATCCACCAGCTACAGTATTTTTTGTCATGTCACTAGGTATATTCTATCACTGGTTTCACCCTCACCCAAATTTTCACTTTTTATTCTTGAACTACTTTTTGTATATACAGCACTTGATTAAAAAAAAGAAAGCGCTGGTCTGTTCTCCTTTCAGTTTTCTTCCTCTCAGCGCTTTTTTTTTTTAAAAAAATTCCTTGTTGTGGTTAACCAGTTCGGGATCGCATTTGGCCTGCTTTGAGGACCCGGTTTGAGCCCATTTCCGCCATAGTCCCCCGCAGTCCCCCGCAGTCCTCCGCAGTCCCCGGCAGTCCCCGGCAGTCCTTGGTAGTGCCCCGCCGTCCCTGGCGATCCCCTGCCGTCCCCCTTGCCAACCTTGTTTCACCACATAGGGCCCGCCGTCCTACCCAAAGATGGCCGTCCTCCACTTTCACCGCCTGGGACGGACTGCACATGGCCATCCCGTCCCGTCCAGGGCTCTTGGCAGTCCCCCCGTAGGGCCCGGCCGGGCCCCCGGACCGGTAGGAACACTGATCTTAGGAAGTTCTATGCCCGAGGGCGAACACAGCATTTGAGAAGGGCATGTTTCAGAGCCGAACAATTCACCTCGTCCCAGGCATCACCCCCTCCCAGGTGTCTTGGCTGAGAGTATCTGGGGCGCTTGGCGGTTATCAAGGTGTAGCGGTAAAAGGAGATTCGAATACCAGCCAGCAAAAAGTATTGAATACACACGCCTTAGGTGTACCACCACTTCCCCTGGCTAAGAAACAATCTACTCGTAACTGAACGGGAACGGGAACTGCCGGGTTGTCTAGTGAGCGAGGCGATTAAGGATCAAGATTCCGCAGGAGAATGCCCTTATAAAGCTTTCATCAATCCCCCGAGCCCGTCTGTGGAGCCAACCCGGCACGTCCTCACTCGTCTTGTGACCGTTCCCCTGAAGTATAAGCAGCCTCATAGCTACTGCCACTATGCTCTGGTTTCGCCAAGTGTTGTTTACTTATCCCTCTTAGCAGGAACATTGGTGTATGATTCTCCTACACCACGCGAGGGAGTTGAAACTATGGCAGGAAACCCCTCCAGCGCGCAGTTCTCACAGATCTTTGAGCCCCAGAGAACACAGGAAACTGAAAAGGATGTTCGGTTGGCAGCGGGCTTGGTGTGATCGCGCAAGTATATGGTTCCTGCGGATTTCTCCGGCCTAGCTCGAGCTCTTGTATATCATTATCGATAATGCGAGTGGTGTCGGTAATAATAGCACTGAGTTTGCCCTTCTCGGTTGAGGATGGTCGCTGCGGGTGAGCGAACCTGTGCATCGATTTTGCACTATGGGCGAGTGGTGACAAGGAATTTTAAAACTGGACCGGGGTCTATGGTCTGGAGCTTCAAATATAATTTGTTTTAGTATCCCAGTTAACAACATAAAATGTAAGGGAGCTACCTGGGGGGGTATATTCCCCAAACGGCATTGCCGTAGCGCGAGCCAACACTAGCCAGCCTATTCCATAGCATGTCTGCGTAAAAAACCGTGCGTACCCCATTTCAAGCCGCAGGTCTACCATGACAAGGGCCACCCTACAAGTAAGCAAGATAAAACAAAATTAAAAACAAAGAGCCCGCAGGAGTCAAGCGAATAGACTTTAGTCTTGGAGCGACTTCCCGTCTCGTTGGCATTGCTCCCCAGGTCCAGTCACTGTGATGAATCGAGACAATAGCTACCCACCGCGGGCGCACTTGGGGGGGGGGGGGGGGGGGGGCAAGGACCAAACATCGTAGCAGTTGGGTACTAATTCTGCATGAAGTTAGTTGTTTTCTTGGGGAAGGAGGGAGGGGTCCTAAGGAATTATAGGCACATGCCGGGCTGGTCTGAGAAGGGTAGATATGTTAGACTGAGCACCACTGCACACATACTAATAACACTCCCTCATCGACCGCCAAGCACAGAGCACTTCCATACCGCGAGCGCCGAGATGGCCCGGGAAACCTAGGGGACCGATCATAGATGGCGCATAGATAGATCACAAGGCGAGGATGGGGGGGTCACCGACCGCTCCCACTAGTAAGCACTGCGCCGGTTGATGGGCGACCGACCGCCACCCAGGAACGAAGCACCGTCGCCCCCGTCCACCAAATACTCCAACACCACTGTTCCAAACTACCAACACCCGTCCGGCACTTTCTGGACCTGCTCCCCTTCCTCCTCCTAAAGCTAGCCAAGTAGTCATTCCACAGGCGGGATGGGCCAACAGCGTAATCTGCGGTTATACCAACCTCCCGTGCGTACCACTTGCAAAAAAAGACCCTTGATTCGTGCCGCAAGAATACGGCGGCCCGCGATAACCAACGGTACAGCAGGAGCAGTGATCGCGTTGGGGATAGGGAGTGATTCAACAGGAAACAATACTCTGACCGGTGGTGGGGACACCGCGGCGGCGGCGGCCTCAGTCGGAGGCTCTGGGGCAAGCACAATTCCTAGCAACAAGGCGGGGCCGGGTGACCCCCAGAGCGACTGTAATACCACCGCAGGGAGGCGACAACTCGACATCGGTGGAAACCTTGAAATTACTACACGCGAAGGCTGTGGAGGAGCTGAAGGGGGTGGGTGGGCGCGTAAAACACCTAATGTCCTAGAACACCACTAGTTAGCTATTAGTTAGCGGGGTGGAGATTCCCAGGAGAGCCCAGATGTCCCAATTAGACAAAGTACTCATACACAAGGTTTGCAGGGGCAAGGTAGATTAGACGGGAGGCGAGAGAGCAGGAGGAGGAGAGTTGGGATCAGGTACAGTACTTTACCGCCACGGGCCTACATTTTCTTGAACAAACTGTGTCTGAGATAGATAAGCGGCGCTAGCCACAGGTAAGAGCCACATGATTGTGATTAGCAACGCCACACATTATGTAAGCTAATGCCGGCTTTGGAAATCAACTGATCCCTGAGGCGGCAAACAATTGACTGTCCGGCCCGAGAAGACAATAAATTATGATACCAGCATGCTTTCCTAGAGTGCAGTTGCCGAAATCTAGTAATTTAATAATTATTTTGAGCTGATCTGTCTTTTTTTGCTTTCGCCAATGCTCACCTTGCAATCAAGAACCAGAATATTTTTTCCCAGGGGCGCAGAATAGACTGGGTACTACACACGGGGCTCGGACTGCAACAATTGGCACGAGTGGTTGGCCCCTGGTGGAATGATAACGGGAAATAATTGGAAGCGCATCCAGTGTGCGGGCTCGCGGTATGGAGGTTTATCATATAAGTAACGATATGTGATATGCTATTGCGCTGGAGCCAGTCGGAGACTTGTAGCGACTGGTTCAACTGGGTTCAACTGGCGAGCTATAAGCCTGGGAGCATAGTTACAGAGTCGCGCAAATCCACAGCTTGTTTTCTCCCCTAGCCACTACATCCCTCCGGGAGAACCGTGTCTTCATATGCCAACGGGGTTCGCAGTGCCTCTCGAAAGGTAACGCCAACAATCCCCATGGAAACACCCCTACCTGATCGGTTTAAACTTTGTGGATCTGGTTCTGGCAACGGGTACGCAGCAAGTGGGATCACAAGGGTATTATTGGAGCGGGGATGCCGCTTCCACTATTCTCTGGTCCTGCGTTACTCTCCATGTATAATACTTTACCATCTCGTTCCCCTCCGTTCCATACCAGCAACTTCCTTCGAATGGCTGCGCTTTTCATCGCATTTTGTCCCTCGCTCTGGAATATCTGTGCCTGCGGTAAAGGTAATAGCAAAACGGTCAAATGACATCCAAGATTTTGGTGTGTAGGCCATCAGGGTGGAGTAGGGGTCGCAGGAAGGGAATATTGAACAACGGACTATTTTAAACGTCGCGCTCGGCGAAGGATATACTAGGGTAGAGACAGCGAAACGAACGAAGGGAAAAACGGCGCACGGCAAAACGAACGGCGAAACGACGGCGAAACGAACCGCGGTATGGTTAGTGTAATCCAAAATCTATACCAGGCTGAAGTTTGAGTGTTACATGGCTGAGCAGGCAGAAATGCCAAGATTGGGCTACCCTATGAAAAATGTTACATATGTTGAGAAAATATAATATAATAATAATATTGATTTGGCAACTAAGATGGAAAAAACTAATGGTCTTGGCAATTTCAATGTGGCTTTGTGTAACATGTCTGAGGCTCTCCCATACAAATCACATTATTTCAAATCATTATACCTCCATGTAGGGGTAAGGGATAAATACAAAAAGAACCACTACATAATTGTCCTTAACAATTCCTACATGGTAGTGTTTTTTTTTTTAAATTTTTACCACGATCCAGTTATTTGCTATAAGGGAGTAAAAATGGGTAAAATCTTGGTATACATTTTGGATTGCATCAACCATACGAGCGGTGGTACGGCGCAACGAAACGAAACGAACGAGTGACAAGTTGTGAAACTAAACTAAACGCCAAGCTTTCTCACACAGGAAACGATCGCACAACTCACATTTAATACCATAACATTCGCAGCTGCAACTAACTACAAGCACAAGGGGGGGGATTTCGTCTACTATCACTATCACGCATGCTAAACCAACTAACGGTAAAGACAGGAGTATATATCAACGACAAACAGCAAAGTCCTAACTCCTGGGACGTCTCCCACACACTAACAAGGAAGAAAAGCTAACAAAGGAAAGACAAACTCTCGCTATCCATAGCCCCCGGCCTTCCTTACGGCCTCTGCTTTCCTTCCAGCCTTCCCGCCTTCATTCCGCCGGATGCACTACTTCAAGACCCCGGCGCATTCCCGCGGCAGAAGTGCTTTCCCGAGAAGACAAACTGCGCGGGCGGAAGCCAGAGCGAGCTCTCCCAGAGACTATGCGAACAAACAAGCAAACTATCCTGAGGGAGCATGCCGAGCAGCACCTCGCAATTTTCAACAGGCTAGTCCAGGAGATAGACCAAGGCCCTACTGTTACCGGAACAGGGCGTATGGGACACAATACCAGGAGTTTTCTGGTATCGCCAATGACATTGGAGAGGAAGGGTCAAAGTTAGATAATTGCGTAGCGTTGGATGAGATGTGGGGTGGGCATTTCAACACTTGCCCGCGGTGGCAGAGTTCACCCTTCAAATGTTTTGGGAAGGGTCTCTCTATTGGCAAACATACAGCGTAGAGAGCTTGATATCCCGTTATAAGGTGATGTTTGCTATTGAAAAGCTTATTTATACGGGGCTAACGTTGCGTAATGGACTTGTGGCAACGGAGATGTTCTACAGCCCAGGATCTCAGCATGCGTAAGGGCGGGAACTATCCAGCTACTGAGCAGGGGTGGAGGATAGCATTGCGATATGGCTGGGTTGGGGAGGGAGTTCTCATGATGTGCCTGTTTGTTACCGGTAATGAGGGGAAAGGTTTTCCACGCCACACCCTCTTTTTCAGTGATAGAATATAACGGAAAGTGTAGGGCTACAGCACGGGACGAGTTATTCTAGCACATATGTCTGTGATGCTTTCACATACTTACACGCACTTTTGTCATGTTAGTGAAATATGTAAAATTAGTCCTCGGAAAACAAAATTCCTACTTTCCACCTTATGCAGTTTACCTTTGTCGGCTATGCACGCCCAGGGACTATAACTAGATCACGCAAATTGAGTTTTGATCACGGCTCCCTGCGTTAGCGGTAGAAGCCAAAGACGGAGCTAAAGGACGAAGTGGTGAGAGTCCAAGACCCATGGGCATGACCCAGTTGAAATTAGAAAGGATTGGAAACTACACGAGGCCGCTGAGTAGTGGAGACACTGGCTAAGGGCAGCCTACAAGCGATGTAGATATCTGTACCTGAATACTCTGCAAACAAAACTAAATACAAGAGCCCACGGGGAAACAAACGCTTTACCCCTCACCGCTGTAGCTCGGTATGATCGTTCACAATCCTCCGAGACCTTTAACGGCTGGCAGCACAATCTAGTCTACTGATGTTTGCCAACACCTGATGCACTATCCCAAGCAGCCTAAGTCCTAAACCGTATCATAAAAACTCAGCTTCGGATGCCGGGTTGCATAGCATGCAGGGAGAAAAGAAAAAAAACTCCCATTATCATATACCAACCTACATGAATGACGAACAATAGACCTGGCTGTGATCCGACACTGGATGCATCATGGAAACGGGTATCAACTCCAATAACTGTTATCTGCCGTCACTGGATATGACAATCGCCGCACATCCCACAGCCATACACGTTACAGTAGTGCATCCTAACCGGATACCAGAAAGGCAATCTATGGGCACAGAGGAGCGAAGAATCATCAAAGGTCTTTGACTACTTTTCCAGCGAAAATCATTTCATAAGTACCCAAGGACCGCTCTCTCGCCTCCAATGCATCCCATGGTCAATTGTTAGGCAATTGCCTGTTTGATCTGTTAGACCCGTACAAGCAAGGCCGCTCCTTGTTTTCTACTTGATCTGCCTCTCTTGCCCGCCCTGCACGATATTATCCCATTTCCCCTAATCCCTGAGTAAATGTTCCCATCCCTAAGGTCTCTCGCTTCCTTCAGGTCCCTTGCTCGGCCTGTTGCCTACCCCCTTCGCATCCTCTTCAGTGGTCGTCAGAAGCTGGTAATAGCCACTCCCACACGCCCATATCCTGGTCTGCTGACTCCATGGCCTTAGCACCGGAAGGCTCAAGCCAAAAACGATCGGTGGTGGCGGAAGCCCTTTAAAGACGAGGTGGAGGAACTTCAGCGCGGCTACAAGGAAGGAAAGGGTCTCCGGAGCCGTTACTGTAAGCTTCTGGGCATCTACTACCGTCAAGTGGTCATCCTTGAGAAGGGCAGGGTGTGTTTTTCTCTATCCTTGTTTCACATACCATTTCTAATATTGTACCAGTTGCAAATTTTGGAGGAAGAAACCGAGAAAACACGGTGGGAGCAAAATTTCAATATCCGTGGTGCCCTAGGTATGCTACCAAGATTCACCGTCATTGGATAGTAACTAATACCAAACTTTAGAAACCATCGTCGACCGCGGTAGGCTCCTGGAAAAGATCAAATTTCGCTGCGGTGTACAAATGGGACTTAACCAGCTGGCCCAAGATGATCACTTTAAAAAAGTGCTCGAACAGGAGACACAAGCCCGCGGGCTGGCACGCAGTAAGGTGGACGATTGTGTTAAGAAGCTCTACCATGAACTGTCGAAACATGGACATGGTAATAATCGGAACATTCTTGTTTCCGCTAAGGATTTCACGCCTAATGAACTGGCAGCGCTAGTCACCTTTCTGAAAGTGCAGAGTGGGTGGAAATCTCCATTGAAGTGGAGGGTGATTGAATAGGGTAATAAAGGCAAGGGTAGGGTATAGTGGGTTGTGTTTTCGTTCGGTGAATGCTTTTTCAGAGGGACATTGTGCAAGCTTCCATTTTATTGATACTATTGTTAACGCTCACTTCATTTATGAATAAAAGCTCAATTCCGGAAATGTATTCCAACAGAACTGTGTAAGACACTGCCAAACAATCGGAGAGCATAAGGCTGCGAGACTCGATGGTGTGTCAGTGTTTGGCGTTGCAGGAACTGGTTACGCGATGATGAGCAGAGATACTCAACCAGCGATGCCCGTTGATCTGGGCACCCGCCTCCCCCCTCTTAGTAACTACGGCCAAAACATTCCGACTCCGCCACCCGTCAATAAGCCACATCCTTTCATCATTAAAATATTTATCACAAGAATTGCAGAGATTTTCATGGCACCAAAAACCATAGCCATTCAACACCAAGAGCAGATGTTGAGCCTCTCCGCTCCCCGCTCTCGCCTTTAAGAAAGAAACGTCAATTAGTGTCGAGTTGGTCTCAAAATATGTTGGAATGGGTGAAGCACTACCGGTAATAGGATTCACGTAGCCCTGGTCAGCATATACCTAACTACCGGTAGTGTAGGCTGGCATTCCAGTTTTCCTACCACATACAAGTGCCAGGGATAATGTTTTCGCACAGTTAATTTAGGTTAACCCGCAGAATAATCCCTGTCTTGTACGAAAACATCTCCCCTGGCACTTGTACCTTGGCTGTCCGGGGTCAAAATCGATGCAGACTAACCACTCTAATGCCATAATTGATCCCCATACTCGTACTCGTATATCAAAGACGAGTATTTGCCCGTGTGTTACCACACTGGTTCAGAGATTTGAAATGATATAGAATTAAT
>LN891049.1:420240-430248 GCA_900010015.1 Tuber aestivum
TATTAACCGGAGATAATGTTGAGTCCGAACAGCTGCCCCCGAACTAGGCGAACCATTACGTATTCGGGGTTTCATATCACTCGATCTCTTTAACAATAGGAGGTTTGGCCGTGGCAATAGTCACACGGTGGGTGGGATCACGGCAGTGCATCCAGAGCTGGATTGTCACCCCTATCACTTCCGGGTTCCCTATTTCAGACCTCGGATCGGGGAAGAGTATGGAGGCAGCGAAACGGGGCGGAACTAACGAACGCCGAAACGGCAACCCGGCAACCCGGACGGCAAAACGAATGGCAAAACGAACCCTGGGCCCTGCGCGAACCGAAACGCCAAGATCTCGCACATGAAACGATGGCACAACTCGGGAGCGGGGAAAGCCCTTCACTTCACACACTCTCTCGACTAGTGGTAAAGACGAGTACATATCAACAACAAAACAACAAACTAAGTCCTTCTATGTTTCCTCCCATGCACCATCACCCATGTCCTTGCTATTGCTCGTATGCCCCCTTCTGCTTTCTGTGACTCCTGTGCTAATAAAGGAAAGACAAACTTCCACTGCCGATAGCCTCCGACCTGTCTTACGGCCTTCGCGCTTTCCTTCCGGTGGGTGTATTGCTTCGAAATTTCCGGGCATTCCCACAACCAAAGTGCGTCTGAAGCCAGACTGCGCCCGAAACCAAAGTGCGCTCCCAAAGACTATGCGAACAAACAAACAATCGTGAGAGCATGCCGGGCAACACCGGGCGATTCCAACACCATTTCCCCCCCAGCACCTTCCTCCCTTGTTTCCCCTGTTTCGCAGCAGTAGCTTACTTGGGTCAGATCGCTCTTCATATTTTCTCACTCGCTTTAGCCTACCCGTGCCTGCCGTCAGGTTAAAGCGCAGCGACCAAATCAAACACAGATTTTGTTTTTTAGGCCAGCAGCGCGCAGTGGGGGGAACCGGAATCAACGCTTGAGTAATGGGTTCCTGGAAAAGGAGAGAGGACCTACTGGTGCTTGAAACAGGCATAGCTTACGAGATACCAGAAGGCTGCCTGGCGGCGCTGGTGGGTATCATACTGCAGATGCTGGGAAATTTCATGTCACTAGACTCACTAGATATGTTCCTAAATTTTACGATAGATGAATCGTTTACATGTAGGCAGTTGTTGTTAGGTTAGAAAGCTGTTTTCTTCTACCACATTAGCATCATGAACCTCGAATTATCAATGCAAACTGCGTCCTAATCATTCCGCACCCCAAATTATTTCTCTCCTAAGTCTCCTAACGACCTGATCAAACACTACCATTTTAAGCGGGAATATGAGCTTAGGCTCCGGATCTACATTCTGATCTGCGCCACGGGGTCCTTCGACCCTGACTGGATAGTTTGGAACCGGTGTGTGTGTGCAAACCAGGATAAAATATTATTGAAAACCCTCACTCCATAGAATAATAAATAATTCGAATCCAGAAAAAATTATCGTGAAGATGCCATGTTACCCAATATAGAAATATACACAGAGGGGCTGTTGATGAGTACACTATCCTTCCGTTTAATCATTGCTATTGGAACGGGCCGTGAAAACCACCTGAATAGGGTCAATCATGTTCGATCACTTGAAATCCTGCAGCCCGTGGTCTGGCCAAGTGATCACCCGAAAAAGTCCAGGCCGGACTGGCCGCTTGAAACCACTGGACCTTTTTCGGGCGATTTATTTTTCCTTGCGAATTAGTAGGGGAGAGAGAGAAAGAGAGTAGTATCTCCAAGGTTACCTTGCATATTTCACAGGGGTACTAGTAGACAAGGGAGAAAGAAATTTAACAACTTCGAATTTTCCGATACCCTAGAAGCCATTCGCATGCACCTTTGTTGGTATAGCTTGGAGGGGGGAGCCTGGTACAGATCCCGCCTTACTCCTGGATTTGGTTGGACGGATGAGCGGTTAAGGATCAGGGAGTACTTTATAATCTTAAAATACCCTACAATCTCCTATCATAACCGCGTATTCCAATGGTATTCCATCGGTAGTTCGTATTAGGTTGTTGCATGCTCTGCTCCCATTACAGTGATTATTTTTTCCCTGAGGAGGGCTATCACTCTACCAATGTGCCCTATACCAATATAATATGAATGTAACTTGTTTTTTTCCACTAAGCTTGTACAAGGAAGGCCACTACTTCATTTCTATATCTTCAGCTCCACCTGGGTGATACCACATGGTACACAGAGCATCCTCCAAATTTTCTCGCTTCTATTTCCAAAGAAAATGTTACAGCTATTGATTTCCAAGACCTTCTTCGGTCACCCTCTCCTTCTGAGTTCCTCATTTGCTCACAAGTCCAATCTCTGCCATTATCACAAAAAGCTGGCAAGATCTATATCCCAGTGCAGAAGGGTTGAACAGCAAATTCCATTAGCTGAACATGAAGAAGCTGTCACTACTCTTAGTGCTGAATTGCACAAAAGCTTTAAGGTTCAACTGAGAGAGTGTGATGATGCATTTGAGAAGAAGAGGCTTGATCTATGGAGCAAAGTTGATCAAGTGCAGGAAAAGTATGATGAGTGTGTGAGAAGAGATACAGCACTTTTTATGGGGAACGATAAGTGGATAAACTCTGAAGATGATGATAGTGGGAATAACTAGGTATTGTTTCTCCTACCTACAATTTTTATATGGTTTCTAATATAACTGCATATATAAGTAGGACAAAATTACTCTTTATTGAAACAGTTTGAGCAAAATATTAGTATTGGTAGAAACATGGGTATGATAACATGATAGCTTCTAAGTAGTTGGTAACTGATATTGAACTCTAGAATATATTGTCCCTTGGAATAAGTAGGAGGAGGTCATCTGATATGCAAATGGAATATGAGAAGAGCTTGATAAGGGGAACCGATAAATAAAAAGTTCAAAAATGTACTACAAAGAGAGGTGCCAGTACTGGTTAATATTCAGATAGCTTCAGATAAGCGTTTCAATTATATATAATATTAAAAACTATGTGAGCTGTAAATGTAATGATCCTATGATGATGAGCTACATCAGCAAAATGTTTCAGCTTGCCCAGAAGTCACCTGGCCACACCTGGTCCTCTTGGACCTTGTGGTCTACCACCCAGCACCGAGGTCTCCCCATTCTACTCGGACCTTGGTAGTGTGGTCCTGGTCCACTCTCCCCATGTCCCTGCTCCCCCTAATTCTTGCTTTGACTCTTCTATCATCTCCCGGCCTCCTCTCCCATGGCTCTCTCTGTGACAACCCTATGTTATAGAGCTATGGCAACCTAAGTCTACGCCCATACATAAGGCCAGGAGGTTACATGGGAGACTAGGCGGGCATGAAAGCGCATGTCCGAGGGATATCTGATGGTCTGGATATCTCAAAGAACAGAAGGTACTTAAGGAATAGGTGTACCTAAGTTGTAAGCGGAACTGGAGTTCAGTCCGTTCGGTTCAAGGATTTGTTTTATGTTTTGTTTTACTTGTGGTTTCGAGTATCCTTTGATACTCAGTTTGTTGTATTTGTGGTTCTGAGTATCCTTTGATACTCAGTTTGTTTTATTTGTGGTTTCGAGTATCCTTTGATACTCAGTTTATTTCACTTGTGGTTTCAAGTATCCTTTGATACTCAGTTTGTTTTATTTGTGCCAGTGGTTTCGAGTATCCTTTGATACTCAGTTTGTTTTACTTGTGGTTTCGAGTATCTTTTGATACTTAGTTTGTTTTACTTGTAGTTTCAAGTATCCTCTGATACTGAGTTTGTTTTATGGTTTGCTTAAGGATGGTTTGGAAATCCGTCCATGCAAGACATGGATGAAGATTGTATTTAAAGACCACTGATTCCCTCAGAGGAACGGCAGACTTTGACGGACAGAGTATTTCTAATATACTTGGTTGAACGGTTACCTCTTCAAGTCCGTATTCTTTATATCTTGCTCTCGAAGGCTCCCTTAGCGCAGTACGCCCATAGGTTATAGATTAACTTGTGCGCTACTCCTATTGTACCCGGAAGCGTGATTAGCACCCTGGTGCGAACACGTTATATTTTTTTAACCTCAGCAAGTGGTTAGGAACTTGTGTACAAGATCACGGATTGACAGGCACAACCCAGCGAAGCTAGCACGAAGGCAGAGCAGCCCAGCAGTGGCCTGCCTACCCCACCTACACAATAGACCCTCTCATGATGCGCTGTGGGAAACAGGTCTCCAGAGAAGGGCTAACAAAGCCCAAGAGACAAGGCTAAGCGAAAGGCCCAAAGGACGGATTTGCGATCGACGATCCAGGAAGACAGCTAGCTCAAGATTAGGCAGCTCACGATTTCAAGGGATCCAAGGAAGAGTTTAGCCAACAAAGCCTATCCACGCCCGAAGGCTTTCCAGTTACCCCCAGAAAGGGAAAACAACCCAGAACTAGCGAAAGTTCATCAAGGCTACCTACAGAAGGTACAGGTGCGGCACCTGGCCCAGAAGACAATGGTAGCAGCAGCAGTAGCGACAGTGAAGACAGCATGGCAAGCTTAGCAAGAGACCTACCTGGAGGTTGCCCAGGACCGCCAGGCCCTCCTGCAGGAGCACATGGAGTTGTTGGCATACCGGCCAATCCTCCCAAGATCAAACTCCCTCTACCTGTGAATTTCTCACGGAAAGGTAAGGACCTGAAACCCGAAGCCTTCCATCGATGAGAAACAGCAGTGCACTAGTACCTAAGATTGCATGGCATCAACATTGAGGAACACAACACAGGAATGTATATCGGAGGCTTCTGTAAAGGCAGAGCACTCGATGCCTACTAGCAGTGCATGGACGTATACGGCGAAGGAGCCAGAGCAACAAGGGTTCTAGAAGCCCTGAAGGAATGATTCCAGTCATCCCGCAATCGCAAAGAGATATTCAAAGCTTTCAACAGTATCAGCCAGACCCACAGCGGAAAAACAGAACAAATAACCAAGATAGCAACAGACCTCCTACTCTATGCAAAGCGCATGCCCTGTGGAGCAGTATCAGCCTATATGCAGAAGCGCTGATTCTATAATGCTATGCATCCCCTACTGCGAAGGGAAGTGGAACCGATGGAAGAAGATGATGATGACATCCATGATATCATAAAGAAAGCAGAAGGGAAGGATGCAATACTGCACGAAACCAATGCCTATGGAACGAAACCCTCGCCACCACCTTGAAGGGAACGGCAAGACAACATACCAGGTCCATCAAAGACCAAGAAATCCAAGTTTCAGAAAAATGTGAAGAAATCCACGAAGGAGAAACGAAGACTCAGAGAAAAGGGCGTGTGCTTCGAATGTGGAAAGACTGGACATATGGCCCGAGATTGTCCAACAAAAAAGGGAAATGGAAAAGCAATAAAAAAAGAACCGGCAGTGAACTACATCGAACCAGATGAATCCGAGGATATGGAAATCAACACCATGGAAGCACAGTGCTTCCTGGTCCAGCCGAAACCCGGGAAGAAGCCCCACCGAGCACTAGAAGGAACTATCCAAATTAATGAACACCCAGCTCGAGTCCTTTTTGATACAGGAGCTATCGGTATGGACATGATTAGCAACACCTTTGCGGCTACCCACGGACTTAAAACTGAAGCCCTCCAACAACTGATTCCAGTTGCTATGGCAGTAAAAGGATCCCACTCTACTAGCCATAAAACCGCAAATGTCTCAATCCAGCTAGGATCTGTTAAGTTCCCAGAACACAAAATGCTACTTGGAAATGTAGCTAAGTTCGATGCCCTTATTGGAATGCCATTCCTCACCCGGCATAATGCAGTCATCAGATGTGGCGTGTCTATCATAGAGTTCCCAGACAAGAAAGTCCAGGTGTCCTGCACCGCTACCAGTGGAGAATACCGAGTTGTAGTATGTGAATCAATGGTCCATGAACTACTGGACGAGTTTGCGGATGTTTTTCCTGATAGGATTCCAGAAAAGCTACCTCCCATAGGTGCAGTAAACCACCACATCACCTTTAAAGACCCGAACAACCTTAAGAATCAACCCACCTACTTGATTCCCGATGCCTACAAAGACCAACTACGGGACTGGATAAATGAGATGATGAGAAGAGGAGTAATTTACAGAAACCAGGCACCTGGTGCAGCGCCTATGTTTGTCCAACTAAAGACAGATGGGAAGCGAATCAGACCATTGGTAGACCTCAAGCTCCGAAACAGCAACACAGTGATAGACAGTTCCTCGATTCCGAATCAAACCGAGATCCTGGAAGCAGTAGGCCGTGCAAAATCCCGCAGCAAGATAGCCTTGAGTGAGGCTTATTTCCAAACAGGCGTGGACAAAGAAAGAGAATCAAAAAACTCATTCAAGACACGATTCGGGACCTTCATCAGCAGAGTCATGCTGCCAGGAGACGCCAATGCGCCCGCCACCTTTATGCGCATTATGGAAAACCTGTTTAGTGAATACCTACACCACTTTGTGTGGGTCTACATTGATGATATCCTAATCTACTAGAATACCGAAGAAGAACATGTACAGCACATAAGGATGGTATGTGAGAAATTGCGTCAGGGAAAATTCTATGCGAGCAGGAAGAAGATAACCCTGTTTGCGGACAGGCTCGAAATCCTAGGACATGTAATCGGTGATCAAAGAATTCACGCTGCCCCCGGAAAAATAAAATCTATCACAAACTGGACTACACTGCGAACGCAGAAGGAACTACAGCGGTTCCTCGGGTTAGTCAATTACATAGCACGGTTCCTCCCCCACCATGCTACAATAATAGCGCCCCTCATGGATTTAACTGGAAAGGCCGAGTTCCCTTGGACACCCACACATGACCTGGCATTCCGAAATGTAAAGAAACTAATCAGGAAAGCAGAAGTGGGCTGACCACTAGACTACTTCAAAAAGGAACGTATTTGGTTGATCACTGATGTATCAGATGTCGGAGTTGGCGCCTGGGTGGGCCAGGGATTGTCACATGAGATAGCACGACCAGCCGCACTCCATAGCAGGAAATTCACAGAGTCTCAAATGAACTATGGGACAACCGACAAGGAAGCTCTCGCAATTATCGATGCCCTCAATGCCTTCAACCACCTTCTGATGGGAAACCAGTTCACAATAGTAACCGACTACAAACCCCTTACAAACTTCAAGACAGAAAAGATACCGGGATGCAGGAGGACACACTGGATCAGCGAAATCAGCAAATACGATGCTAAGATCATCTACATACCAGGGCAAACTAAATATTTAGCTGATGCCCTCTCCCACATTTATGAGAACCAAGAAGTCGAGAACCCACCCTATGTCCAAGATCACACCAGATCTGACGACAACCTATCTGACTCTACCACATTTGAGCAAGATCTCAACACCATGGAGTCAACGAAACCTATCTCCCCTACTCCTACTCCTTCTCCGGACTCCTATACAGAGTATTATGCTGAAGGACGAGACAGCCCAGGTGATATAGTAGCTGAAAACGACTGGGGTGACACCTGCACCCTCTGACGGACCCCCTTGCTGGACTGGAAGCATGCAGCAGTCCATTATTCTCAATGCTACTGTGATCATTGTCCTTACCACCAGACCGAGATCAAGTTTGTCAACAACCATCCCAAACCCCGAAGCCAAACCAGCAAGCAGTCTGGATCCACCAACTACGGCTCAGCCTGGGACGAAGAGCAGAAAAAGGAGATCCTAAATCTTACAGATGAGCTATCGCCACCCCCGGCTGCCTTACTTGAACCAGAAGCACAGGCACTATTGACATCCAACACTTAGAAGCAACTGCAAACCTCTGCCCTCCACCGACCAAATACCCATGAAGCCCACCCCTGGTGGCCAGACCCCTCTATAGTGACGCACTTGGCTGTTACAACACCGAAACCCTCATCTCTGTCATGCCCCCTACCCATGACGATTTCCGCCGCGATCTATACCAATCCTTCGATGAAGAGAACTTAGGACAGGATGAGGGTGAGGGACCTAGCCGTGGAGAGCTCATAGAGGAAGAAAGGGATGTACGGTACGCTATGGATGACCTGAAGGGAACCTTTCCGGCCCAGATAATTAAGGCCTACCGCTTCGACTCCCTCGACCACAAAGTTCTTGACAGTGGAAGAACCAGAGACCTTAAATTCTACGAAATCTCAGATGGAGTGATATATGCCCCCACCTGATATGGCAATAAAGCCCTTTACGTCCCCGATCGATATCTGGAGAATGGAAAGACACTTCGGCAATACCTAATTAGTGAGATCCATGATAAAGGCCATTCTAGTGCTGACCGAAACCTCCATTATGCTTCAGAATACCTATACTGGCCGGAAATGCATGACGATTTCAAGTAGTATGCGAAGACCTATGAAGAGTGCCAAAGGAATAAGGAGCCAACCACCCTACCAGAAGGATATACCCGGACACTGAAGCTACCTGCTGACGTATTTGAATCATATGCCATAGATTTCACAGGACCCTTTAACAAATCCAGTGGATGTGACACTATCCTAGTTGCGCTGGACCGTTTCTCTGGATTTACCTGGCTCATACCCACCCTTGTATCGCCAACAGCCCAAGATACATGGGATCTACTGCGGCGAAATGTCTTTACTCCTCAAGGCCATGCTGTCTCAATCGTTACCGATGCAGACCCTAAGTTCACATCCAAGTTCTGGACACAAACCTTAACCTTGATGGGGATAGAACACATGTTAGCCGCGCCAGGCCACCACTAAACGAATGGCCAAGTGGAGCAAAAGATCAGAGAAGTCAAGACAGGCCTCCGGAACATAATCAACAAGCATCAAAACAACTGGAAACCAGCCCTCCCGGAAGCAGCAGCATACATCAATGCAATGTACTCTAGTACTATTGACATGGCCCCTTACAAAGCAATATATGGACGAAACTACCCCCTCTTGCCTCGCACCTTATTCAAGGACTCTGCAGTACCAGCCTCTGACAGCCACCTCAACCAGCAGGAAGCCCTACGAAATGATGCCTATCAGGCACTTAGAACCGCCCGATTCCGAAATACAACAAAGGCACAGAAAAGGCGAAGACTCCATCATACCATACCCCCTGGCACCATGGTCATGGTACATGGAAACCTGTTCAGTCCTGAGACCAGCAGAAGTAACAAACTCCAACCCCACTGGTGAGGTCTATTCAAAGTACTGGAATTCGACAGCAATACCGAAAACTACACCATCAAACTGGAAGGACGAATGTACCGGCATGGCAAGGCCTTGGTTCATTCAACTACTGGTAAGAGATGGCACCCAAATGACGATAGCAGATTCCCAGGACGCAGCCACTGCCGGCCAGCCCTGCTACTTATCTACAACCAGGAGGAATGGGAAGTGGAAGAGATACTTGACCACAGAAAGCGCTATAGAACCGATCAGTTCCTGATCAAGTGGAAAGGTTATCCAGACTCCGAGAATAGCTGGGAGCCAGTGGAAGGAATTGAGAATGCGATGACCCTTGTGCATGAGTGGTGGGAAGCCAACATGCCCGGAGAACAACTACCCACCACTATCAACCACATAACGATAGCTTGGTCACCTACCTTGCCTACCACACAACGAATACGCGAAGACCCCCCTACCAGACTGGATTTCTGGGCGTCCTACGATGCAAACAGAATTTGAGAGCTGCAGTGACGAAGACCAAACTATGGCAGATGTTGTAGACACCTTTATCTAATGATGCACTTCCTATCCAAATACCTTAAAGATGAAAAACTATGAGGAACTGAATGTGAGGCTACGCCATCAGCTTGTGGGACTGTTGGTGGACCGTGGTGCTATCCTACTGGAAAAGTACTTTGATACCCTTTTGGTTGATTATTGTCCGAATTGCGAGGACCTATTGGTGGAAGTATGGCAAATAGTGGCAGGTATCTGTGATTACTGTGACTTTTATTTCCTTTATTCAAATTGTTTTTTGCAATTTCGGACATATGTATTTTGTATCGGTGATGGAGATTGGTGTAACGGGGGCTCCCTCAGGTAGATGGTTCCTAAGGATGC